>BQNB010024965.1:0-60152 GCA_026074375.1 Tanacetum coccineum
ATTAATTAAGATTAAAGATAAACATTCTTGAAAGACACCCAGCAATGCATGCAACATCAAATAGCACCTCAAGAACAATCCAACAAAGCACCTGAGAAAACATGCTTAAAACAATCAACATAAAGTTGGTGAATTCATAGATTTGAATTGATGTAAGGTTGGACCACAATATTTTAAAAGTGATGTGACTATTATAACGGATACAATATCACATGAAAAGTATTTACGTTGCGCTAAACTCATGACACCGATGCTAAATTATGATATACATATAATATGCAAAGTGATGATAATGCCCTACAGATGTCTGACCAAGACACCCCAATGAGTTTCCAACATGATATATTTCCGTTCGTTCATCGACACAGAAACAAGTAAGTGCTTGCTTATCCGGATAGGGATAATTAGTCCCAAATAGATCTATTTATAACACTCGCGCTTACTTAACCAATCCCATTGGTCATAGGTAATTAACGGTTCATGATGGTTTGGGCATGATAGTGGTCTAATCGCTACTTAGGCAACACGTAAATAGGAAATGATAACTAAAAACACTTGTGTCCAAAGTTTAAAACAAGCAATGTTTCTCACCCCAAAGTTGAAAAACATTTATTTAAAATGAGTAAAAAGTGGGGCTATGAACTCACCTTAGAGCGATGAGCGAATAATAATCACGTAAGAGAAAGATGATACACAATCCTAGCCGTCACCTAAAGGAATGACGCGTCTTAGGACTAAGATATGATATACGAAACCAAAGACGAAACGCTTATCAACAAGTAGGCAACCATATGTGTTTGTCTCTTAGTTATAAAAATGGTGTCGTTATGATGACAAAATATTCATGATTAAAATACGCCACGGTTTACTAAAAGTTACTATTTTAGAAAACTTTCTATTTTAGGAAAGTTCTAAGTTTAAACCGTTAATACCGTCCCCCATATTTTGTTAAATCCATATTTCCGAAAACGCTTTATCAATACCTAAACGCCTAACTTTTACATTTGTCTCGACGACTTATCTCAAAAGTTACTATTTTTAGAAGTCTTATGCTTTTATAACATTCGGCATTCTATAATTACCTTTATGACGTTTCTAATGTTTCCAATCAATACACTAATGTTTTTATATTTTTCGCCAATGTTTTAAAACCTCAAAAATGTTCGAAAGTGTCCGAAAACCTAATTTACTATTCACATCAGCAACCTCATTTATTATTTTTCCGAAAAGTGTTCCAAAATTCATTTCGCCATAACCTGGCCGTTTTAAATCCGTCTTTAGTGTTTGATATATGAAAATCTATCTATCAGAAATAAGCTCTCCAAAAATTACTTTCTTGACTAATGAAAACATTTTTAAGTCACCCAAAACCTTAAAACAAAATCGGATCAGCAACCATATTTTTCGCAAATGCTCCCAAAAATTCCCCCAAACTTCACAATAGTGCCTATTCTAACCTAGTCTCGTTCACTACTAAACCAACCAATGTTTCGCCATAAAAACCACAATCACTACTATCCTAATTCTATCATTTCTATTGTTACAACACTCATGATCACTCATACTCACAAACAAACCTTTTGTAAATCAAAGAATCATAAAACAATACTAGTTTATGTTTTAACTTGTTTATTTTTAAAAACCACAAACACATAGGCCTTAACCTTGCATAAGAACCATAAAGAAATCACAAGAGATGAAATAAAACACTTACAAGAATAAGATTAGTCAAGAAACACACAAGATTTAACCCAAAATCCTTAGATCTATAAACCCCAAAAAAACCCTCTTGAAATATCAAAACCCTAACTCTTGAAATCTTTATAAAACCTTGAAAACAATGATCAAACCATTGGAACACCCTTAGATATAGTTAGAAATGATCTTGGAATGGATGAATCTTGATAGAAATCAAAACTATAGAATGGTTGTTGTTGTTGGCTGTGAGCTAGGAAGGAAAAAGGGAAGAGAGAAAACAATTTTTTTGAGGCTATGAAATGAATGAGAACCCTAAGTTCTATCACAAGGTATTTATAGAATGTGAAGTAGGGTTTAGGAGACTTAAGGCTTGCACAAGCTTTCCTTGTGGTTTGGCCGTTCGAACAATCAAGAGGGGGAGGGAAAGTCAAGAAATTTTTGACTTTTAAACTCGACATGTACGATAACTAGAGTTTACACGAAAAGATTACGGGTTTTCGGGGTTCCGTTTGATCAAAAACGCAAAAAACATAAATAATACATTAAACCGTAAAAATAAATATAAGGAGTGAACGTAAACTACGAAACACTTAGAAAAGATAAAATAATGCATATAATATCTCAACTAATCAATATATGGAGCCGGAACGCGTCCGATGACGTTTTTCATATTCACGCGGGATAACCTCTCGGTTTTAGGTTAAATTCAAATGTAACGGATAAAATTCAAAATAATGATCGGAATAGTTTAAAATATTGACCTGAAATTTACGGGGTGTGACACTATAGGTTTCGTATCATAAGGAAATATATGTTCCAAAAAATCAACATCACGTGACACAAAAAATTCCAGCTTTTCTAAGTCGAATAACCTCCATCTTTTTTGCCCATACGGATACCCGACAAAAACACATTTTCGACTATGACTTGCAAACTTGTCCTGTATCTTAGTATGTGCATAACACACACAACCAAATGTACGTATGTGACTATATGGCGGTTCGACATTGTATAGAATTGAGTATGGAGTTTATCCTTTTAAGATAGAAGAAGGAGTACGGTTGATAAGCTAGGCGGCAATCAAAACACACTCACCCTAAAATTCAATGGGAAGAGAACTTTGGAATCTTAGTGCACGTGCAACATTCAAGATATGTCGATTTTTCATTCAACTCGACCATTTTGTTGAGGTGTACCCACACATGATGTTTGGAAAATGATCCCTTCATCAAGAAAGAATTGCCTCATACAAGTAAATTCAGTCTCATTATCACTTCAGACAATTTTAATATGTTTATTAGATTGTCTTCCAACCATAGCTAAAAACATTTTTATGGTGTGAAAAACTTCAGATTTGTGCACAATCATTTATACCCAAACAGAGCTAGAAAAATCATCAACGATAGTAAAAAAAATAGGATGCACCACACGATGAAACTGTTCTATATGGTCCCCACAAATAACGATGAATAAGCTCAAAAAATAGGCGCAGCTTTATTATCACTAATAGGAACTTTTTCTCGACATTGTTTTGCACGATGACACACATCACAATTTTGACTCAATTCTCTATCCCTTTTTATTTAAGTTTACTTGAGGAATGAACTTTAATACTTTTATCGAGGCATGGTCTAACCATTTATGCCAAAGATCAAAAGGAACAGTAGCTATTGTTGTTGTCGTCTTGAACACACGAGTTGTTGGCACCTCCTGGAAGTAAAAGAGTCCTCCGTCCCTTCTTTCACCCGCACCAATTACCGTCCTCGAAGTGAGATCATGTATAACACATATGTTAGGCGCAAACTGAAAGACACAATTTTCTTCATCTAATAATTGTGGGACAGAAAGTAAATTGCAAGTCAATCCGGGTACATATATAACATTTTTTAAAATGAAACCATTGTCGAAACAAACGTCTCCTTTCTTTTTAGGCATAGCTATATTGCCATCTGGTAGCTCCATAAGACATTGCATAATCTCCATTAAATTGGAGCGTTCTTCTATCATACCTGTCATATGGTGTGATGCACCTGAATCAATAATCCAAAAATACTTATCATTCATCTTTTTGAAAGAACCTGATCCATTCTTCAACATTCGAAGTAGTGTTCCCATTGTTTTGAGTTTAGACCAGGAAGTGGGATGACATTAGTATCACTCGTTCCATTGTTGGCACCAATTTCTCCTGTTTGGACTGTATTAGCTCGAGTGGAACCACGATTTCCTCTACCTCTTCCTCGTCCAGTAGATGTACCTTTATCGTAAATACCGCCCTTTCTTTCAACTCGAGGTCTTTCTCCCCACCATTCTGCATATCCCTTTATCTCAAAACAATTCTCTTCTGTATGTCCAGTTTTATGGCAATGTGTACAAGAAAGTGACTCGTTCTTAATTTTGGTCCGATTTTGCACGACTAGTGCCATAATTTCTGGCCGGTCATCCTTGTCACGTGTCATTGTCTTAACCCGTTCTTCTTGAATATTCCTGTATGTCAGTTTTATATGCTATGTGTACAAGAAAGAGTGACTCGTTTTCTCTTCTAATCATCCTTAAATTTTATGGTCCATTTTTGCATACGGACTAGTGCCATAATTTCTCGAGGCCAGGTCATTCCTGTCACCGGGTCCATTGTCTTAAATTAACACCCACCCCGTTCCTTTCTTTCTTGAATAAGAATGGAATATACCTTTTCGATATTTAGCAAAAGGACTTTCTTGTGCTAGAATATTTGAAATCTTGTCGTTCCATACACATTCACAATCGATAAACACATGAGAAAAAAGTATGACTCATTTTCATCGTTCTGTTTCTCTTTGGCTTTCCTCTTCTTTGCTAATTTTTTTATTTTTTTTTTTTACAATTTTTTTTTCACTTTTTTTATCATTTTTTTTTTTTTTTTTTTTTTTTTTTTTGTTTTTTTTTTATAAAGATCCAAATTACCACAAACACTTACCCTAAACCACCAAAATACCAAACACTGTTTGCCGACCACAAGAACCAGAAAGTTGTTTATCTGATCAAAAATTTACCAACCATAGCACCAAATCTTTTGAGGACGACCATTGAGTAAACCCAATTAAAACTAAAGTCACAAAGTAAACCCTATTTGTGTCCTTTGTCTTTTGTCGGGACCAAACATAAAAAACAACTTGCGCAAAAAGATCAACAGATTTCAGTTGTTGAATTCAAGGTCATATGGCGATCGAAAACGATCTTTCAAGTCAATCCCATAGAGTCTTTTGCTATCTCCACATGTGAGATGTGGGAAACGCAACGAGGCTCGATGATGTTTATCGGATCCAGATACTAATAGACAAAGAATTAATTGTCCACCAATCTCTTTAGCATCTTTATATATATATATATCCATCTTCTTCCTTCGTTTTTAACATATTTCCGTCACGAACCCGAACTTCTTTGGGGTCCGCAACGCGGTTTCGAAAAGACTCGGACCCACTCGTCGAAATTATCATCTCTCTCATTAATTATCTCCCTTCAACTGAACTTGGGTTATCGAAAGCCCTGGATTGTCTAGCGAGGTGATATCATAAGGATATATCATCTTTCGCTGAGAACCCGTACTACTTTCTGGTTTGTCGTGATCACCAGCCATCAAAAATTGGGTAAGAACAATTGGAGAAGAAAATAAAATAATTACTCCCTCCGTCCCAAAATTATTGTCCTCCGACAAAAAACACACAGTTTAAGAAAAATGCATTTATTACTGTTTTCTCTTTCTTACTTTTTGACAGAATGACAGTTTTACTCTTAACTAATTAATTAAACTCTTCTATGAAGTTTGTAATAAAAATTTCAAACAAGGGTAATATAGTAAACTTGATCAAACTTTCCTATCTATTTTTAGTAGTGAACAATTAAATTGGGACATCCCAAAAAGGAAACGTGGACAATAAAAATGGGACGGAGGGAGTAATATTTAGTGGTGATGGTTTATATAGAATAGGTGGATAGGCGGAAGATAATATAAGATTGAAAGAATTTGATGGTAATTTACCGGAAGGATTTTTAAACTTGTCGATGGTTTTTTTTTTTCAAGTGTTGGAACCTGGCTCCGATGCCATGATAAAAAGGTTATGAATTGCTTGCTTTATTATTATTCTCTCATGGGTATTTATACAAGATGTTTAGCTTGAACACCAAGCCATTTAAATAAAATCAAACCTCATAATAAAATATTTGACATATCTTTTCTCAATAATTTATAATGTTTTACTATTGCTATTATATATAAAACACTTCACCACAATTTCACAAACTCTGATTATTTGTTGCTATTATAAATTTTCATTATAATGCGCAACCACTCACTTATTATTGATATAGAACACACACTGGAACAGAGAAGCTTATTGTCGCAAAATATTTCTAGCATTGGTTCGAGTGATATGGGTTTCATATATGAAATGTCAAAGTTACAAATAGGATCTCTTATCTAACATCCTATCATTTTTAAAGATTTAGAGTCGATTTTTTCGTTATTTTAGCTTAGCTTAATATAAATCGTGATTAAAAAGAAAGCACATACACTCGTGAAAATAAGCGTCTTCATTTCTGGCTTCCAACTTCATTTACGCACCATCGTATTAGATGCTTAATTATCAAAATAGATTTTGGTTCTTCCTTTTTCAACTGTTGCGACGCCTTCCATCAACATTAGAGGGTGTTATTTTCTCCTTGATGTTTTGCCTTTCTTTTGTTGTCAAAACGAATTTGTTTCATGTCGAGTGGGGTTTTCAATATTGTGGAGCAAGCAAGGTTCATCAAATCCCGTTTGTATCTTTTATCATTGTTTCTAGCTTCAAGTTGTGGTTCGGTCACACGTCCTTTGGAGATATAATATGGGCAAATATTCAAGCCAAGTCACTTCAAGTTCAAGTGCAAGTGAAATTTTCAAACCGCATGTTTACGTGGAAATCAAGTGCAAGTTCACAAGGCTCATGGTGGAGTACGATTTCAAGTGCAAATCAAGTGTTGTGTTTACTATCTTATACTCTTACGTTTTAACTTTAGTGTTTACTGGTGTGTCAAGGGATTTGGTTTGTAATCGTAAGTGTTCGTTACACAAACAATCCTTAGATTTAACCCAAGGTTAAAGGACATATATATATAACTTTTTTTGTAACAAAAACAATTCTTAGATTTAAGCAAAGGTTAAAGGACATATATAATTTGAAGTTAGGTATATATATATATGTAAGTTTGCACTTTATTATATGTTTCCAATTGGCAATTTGTGAAAAGAAAAGAGTAGTGTGAAAAGACTATTAATGACGACTACAAAGATTCAATATATTACCACAAACAGCGTATAAATAGAACAGAGTCATCGTATTGAACATCAATTGCGCCCATGGCCTAATGGATAAGGCGTCTGACTTCTAATCAGGCGATTGTGGGTTCGAGTCCCACTGGGCGTGTTTATTTTTCTTTTATTTTTACTCAAAACCATTCCAAGACTATGCGCATCGTTTTTTAGGGATAAAAATACAATTAATGTGTGAGGGGAAAAGATACCACAACATTCTCAGCATTCAAATGAAAACTAGACTATAACAAGTTCAAGAACGCCTCGAAAATGATAGCCCAGAATTTGGAAAAAGTTTGAGGTGTTGATGAGGGTGATTCGGAACACGTCTTACTTTCCTCCTCAGTTTAGTCGATGATAAACTATGTAGCTGCAAAAAGACCGGTTTTGCCATGACCTAATAAGTCTAGGTAAAATTCGCGTGTAAGAAAACAAATTTAGGAAAACTAGTAGAAAAGTTGTTTTCTCGTGAAACGTGAGCTCTTCTCGATGTGTTTTGCTGCTCCCACACCTCATACACTAACTAGAGTTCAGAATTTTATTTATTATAGTATAGTATAATGTTATTATTGTAAAAAAGCTACTGTAAAAAACTAAATCAAAAAGTGAATATGCGCATCCGGGGAATCGAACCCCGGTCAGTACCGTGGGAGGGTACTATGATACCACTACACTAGATGCGCTTTTTGTTTTAGATTGACTAGTTTCTATTCATATTCCATCATTTCAAGACATATGCCTTTTTAATTCTATTATCTTTCTGAACTACACTTGGGAGTTAAGACCCAATGCAATTTTAACCAACGTTGTTAATCTGTTAATTTATCTATACTATCTATAAATCATTTTCAACTTTTTTCTTTCAATAATATTTGAAATGTTGAAAACTTAAATTTTATATATGGAATGTTGAAAACTTAAAATGTTGAAAAACTATTTATGAAATCCTGAAAATAGTCTATCAAATGTTCTGAAAATTATTAAATAATTTATTTATGGAATTTTTATGAAACCGGGTATCTAATGGACCCGGTCGAGTCATCGGGTTACCATTTCTTGTATCGGATCAAACCGGGTTTCGAAAATTTAAAAACCGGTTTAATTTGACCCTTTTTTTTGACCGGAAAACCGAGTTTCAAAAGGAATGTTGAAAACTAATGTTTATCTATATCTGTTTGACAAACTTTAATGTGTTATTAAACTTACACGGTTGGCATAATAGTAATAACGGAATGTTCGACAAACTTTGTTCATAACCCACTGAAAACAACCTATGTAAACAACCATAACTTACTAACCAATGTCATAAATCCGTCGCGTATGCTAAAAAGAAAGAAAGAAATGGCGGAAATCAAAAACCAAATAAATGCGGATGATGCTCTTGAGGCTAAAAATCTTTTTCTTTTCTTATTTTTTATCACTACAACTATGTGTCGTTATAAAATCTCGTTACATGTTAAGAATTCTTGCTATAGTTGAATGATCACATGTTACAACCGTTTGCAGTTACATTTTGATATTTTCAACGTTCTATTTTGAACGTTACACGAAACACTTCCCACAATATCAAATATCGTTAATTATCCACCGCTTAGAATGTCCAGTGCTATGCACGGGTACTCGTCTAGTAGTTTAAAATGTAAAATATTATCTCGACCACAATGATACAATGTTACAGGTCCAAATTTTATACAAGCTTTTTCATGTTGAGTATACTCCTAGTAATATGAAGTATGTAGGGTTTAAAGATTACACATAGAAAATAGTTTATTGATTGCGTTAAACGTTCAACAATGTTGTTTTTGTTGAGTTGTTCTACCATTAGAGTTTCTTTTTGTTAAGAAAAGCAAGTATAACCAACCAAAGACAAGAAAATTCAAGGGAGACTCGCTTCTCCAACAAGATGATTAAAATACAGATGACCTCCCGGTTCTAGCATTCGAGTTACCAATCCACATTGATTTTTAAATATGAAGACCTAAACAATGTTAAAACGTTACACTATCCAACTATCGATATCTTTTATATAGTAAAGTAATAACCCGCATACATACATGGCGATATATATTAAAATGAAAACAAAAGGTTTTTAACTGATCTTCATAATGAAACCCAAGTGCTACCCCGTGATTTTCACAGGTCTATAAGACAAATCTTTAAATAGCCATTAACGAGTTAGACAAGAGTATTAACACAAATCAACCCATTGATACATAAATGAATCAAAATTTTCGTATCCAATTAAAAAGCTGTAGCCTGAGATCTCATTCATTCTCTCCTGCTTCTATCCGAGATAGCAACTGCCCCATAGATTTTGAGTACTCGAAAAACTGCGTACAACATACAATGTCATTCAATACCATAAAAAATTATATAAAAAGATCATTGCCTTTCCGCATTTTTACCTTTTCCATCATTAGAAATGTGTGGATGATATTGATCTATAGAGAATGCTGGTTGAACCATTAACCAAAACTTATAGGTAGTGATTTATAATTTTATATTATAGATTGGATCACATTTTTATGAGTATATATGTAAGTGATCAAATACTTTTTTTTTGAAGTATCAAGTATATCCATTAATGAAATTAGAAGGAAGAAACTGAAAGGAATTTTAAGTTTTACCTCTTTAGTAATCTCGTCTTCTTTAGCGAGTAATATTTGTTGCTTAGCTGTTGCCGAATCTTTCACCTCTATGACATTTTTATTTATAGCAGCCCCCTAACAAGTTTTAAAGAATATAAGAAAAAAAAGGTGATAATCAATTATATCTAATTTATGATTATTTAAAACAGGTTTTCGGTAGACAATTTCCATACCTCTGAAACCAGAGCCTCTGCATTACGTTCCCTTTGTTCTAAACCACGCCTATTATATTCCACTTGCGCTCTTACATTGTTTAATTCTTTGGAAGCCTCTTCACACTTGAGATCTTTTTCTTTTTCTAGTTGCTTTTGTAATTCCTCTAGCTGATCCACTGAAAAGAAAAATAAGATACAACTTTTAAGTTTTAGTTGATTTATAAAGTTGAGTAACTTAAGCTCATACACAAGAACTACCTCTGCCTTGCTTTTCATATAGTTTGGCTTCAAGTGATTTGTCCGACACTGTATCATCACTGTTCTTAGTTTTCAGAACCTTGACATCTTTCTCAATCTTTTTGGCTTCGTTCGCCTGTTCAAGAAAAGATAAGCCTCAAAGAACTGTATTTTAAAAGAGTTGGCAATCAACAAGTTAACTTTGGAATTTGTATCAAATGAGCCAAATGGGTCAAATAAAAAAACTAGCTAAAACAGGAAAAGGTCAATCAAGTTAAATGTTGCCTATAGGCTAAAGTATACCTTTAAATTTTAATACATACAAGAATAGGATTTCTTCAATTGTTTCATTCAAAGATTTAGATTGTTATCGTAACAATATTCTCTTTTTAAAATCAAAATGAACTAATAGTATTTATCAAATATAAAATGCAGAAAAAAGATTGGTGGATCAACCCAACCCTGCCTGTTTCGACTTGTACGAAGATTGACTCATTTTGACCCATCATTAAATTTCATTGAACAAAAGCAGGAACTTCTGAGTTGTAACACACATAAATTTTAAATAAATCACTGTTCTCAAGAAAAACCTTTTAAATTATATTTAAAACAAAACAAAACTTGTTGACACTCAATTATTGCCCAATCACCTATACCAATTTAAATCAAAACCATGAAGATATAGAACATGATAGCTGTAATAAAACAAAACCTGCTCTTGTAATGTCTGCATTTGCGTCAGATGCTTGGTCATTTTCTTCCTAGCCTACAAAAGAACATACATGTGAAGTGGTCATTATATATACATCAACCAGATAGGCAAGCACGTTGGTATTTCTGTATCTGATTGCAAACAGAAAATAATCTTGCAGACAAGCGCAACGAGGATTCAGATGAATAAAAGTAGAAATCAAAAGTAACGCACTTGACAGCTTTTTAATACTTATCAGCAATTATAAAGTAAAGTTGGTTTATTTGGATAGATCCTTAGTTTATTTGCACTGCACTTGTTAGAATCTTGTCAATTAGCAATATGGAGTTGGGAAAGTAGTCACTTATCAAAAAGTATTATACGAAAGAGGAACTTTACAAGCGGCGCAGTAGCCCCTCGAGAGATGTGACGAGTGAGAACGCATGCATCTCCGTGGATAGCGGTTTAAGGTGTGTAGGTATCACACGGACGTCAAATGTTTAAGTAGGGGAGAGTATAGCATCTCATCCCACATGGATAAAAGATGACACGTTTAAAAGTTGTACACCTATCAGGCTTGAGTTGTAGGCTACAGATAACTTCCACCATGGCCTTAGATATTGGAGTTTAGTAGTTTACATAGGGCATTGGAGTTTCCAACAATGAAACATAAATTCGATCATTTATAGAATATGAGAATATAGCTCTGTTCTGCTGTGTGTAATTGCCTAACTTCATATATAATAAGCTCACAAATATAAAGAAACCGCACAGGTTGAACCCTAGGACACACTCCGTATAAACTAAGAGCATTCCAGAATCCTCTGTTAAAAAGGACACTAAGCTGCAACTTTTTTATTTAACCACCACGATGACAAGTAACAACAGATAGTACAGCATATAGGACTAAATACCTTTGTATATACTTCATCCGTGGCAGTTTGTTCATGAAAAGACTGCATCGCTGCTCTTTCTGCATTCTTTGCCTCGACTTGAGCTATTTTTCTCTCCTCCAGTGTCCTCTTTGCATTGTTAAATCAACAAACATTTTGTGAGAGAAATGTGAAAGTTAGAAACTTCTGTTACAAAACCATATATGGGAATTAACAATACAATAGGCTGTCTCATACCCAAGTACCCAACCAATTTCACCCAAATAGCAAACATATGTTCACGTGTGTTATACTTTACTTGTCACGTAACTATGCCCTTCACTTGATCATTACATACAATTTTTCATCTAATCAGCATAACTAATTCTCGTATAAAAAACATCTATAAACGGATCATCACATACAACTTTAACAAATAATATATACAGCTAGAATACAACATTTAGTGCCCTGACCGACTTCGTTGTTTTATGCTGAAAACCATTTCATTCTCGTACATTGATTCTCACAAACATATGACATGTCCATGGGATGTTCAAAATTATAACAAGCATTGTAATAGCTGATTGGTTTCCCTTAACAGTGTCTTTAAAGAAATGAGAAGTGCCTATCAAAATAATACAAACACCATAGTTACTACTATGATTAGTAAATATGCTCTTTGAAAATTCTATCGCCAGGAAACATGATAGATGTGTTAAATAAAAAAAAGCTTTACTATTCACCGGGTATTGAAACCCTTTACCCAAAAAAGATAATAATAATAATAATAAATAAAGCTTTACTTGTTTAATTGTTTTAATCTTCCAAGCTGCTATTTTAACTAATTTGAAGATGGCAAACATTAGGAAGTGAGTCCCGATGATGTAATTTATAATACTTGCCTATATGCTACAGATCTTCTATAAATGTTTTTGCCTAATCTGTGGATTTATTTAAACAAAATAACAAATTCAGATGGGATATTGTGCTCATACCTGCAGTTTATCGGGGGATTGAACAATTTTGGAACGCAGGCTGCCATTTTCTTGAGAAGTTTGTACCAAAGCAAACTCGGCACTAGAAATCTAAAGAAATCCGTACAATAGTGTAAGACTTTAAACAAGGATATAGCGATATAAAGATTCACCGATGTAAGGTAAAAGTAAGAGATAGCTAATGATAATGTTGTATGATGCAATTTTTAAATAGCTGCATTAGCACACTGGCATAAAGTACAAAAGATGAGAGTTTAAAATGGCTTAACAATAACTCATGTATAGTGATTAGTGGTTATACAGGTGCTTTGCCCCTCAAAAATTAGAAAAACAAAACTTGCCTCACTATAACCTTTTTAAAACCTTGTGATCATGTGTTAAAGTACAGCAGAATTTGCACATTTCATTCCTGATATATGATGCACATTATATAGTTATTAGTATCGATCAACTGTTGTTCATTTGAGAATCATGATTCAACATTTCCGTTCTTAGTGAACTGAATAATATTGCACCTGTACTTTACTTGAGCATACAAACAACAGTACAGCAGCAAGCTGTTTCGGCAGTCATGCACTTCCCTTCATACTGAATCTAAAGTCCAGGCACCAACAACAAACATACCTTCTGATCCATTTCTGTAGACTCATCCCTCCTTTTTCTAATCGTAATCTTCAAGGAATGTTGTTGATTATTTAGAGCCGCAATTTCCTGCTGCATCTCTTTAATTTTGGTTTCGATTTCTTGAACAAAAGGCATCTCCCTTTCTTTTGCTTCATTTAACTCCGATATCTCATCATTTAACTAATAATAAAGACAGCTTTAGATGGCTCATTTAGTTCAGTCTGATTATTTAACCAAGCAAATATATTTCTGAGACCAACCTGTGATATTCTTTGATTCAGCTCTTGTCTTTGAGCATCAAGAACTTCAAATTCATCCATGATCGGTCGTAGTATATTCATTCTATAGTCTCTATAATGTTTAGATGCAACATAACAAGTTACTCAGATGCTGTCATTGTTAGAGTAGAATATTACCTCCAACTTAAAACGGACCCATACTTGAGGGGTGTTTGGGTTGACTTAAGCTTAAGATTATTAATAAATTAAGAAAGTTTTTAACATAAGCTACACCCAAACACTTATTTTAAGCTTATTGGGTTTTGATAACACAATAGCATTCAAGCCCTATAAATAAGTAGGTGTTCAGATAAGTAATTTGCATGACCATTAATAGCTTATTGTGTTCTCAAAACAAGATAAGCTCATACAAAAGGTGTTTGGAAGCTTATTAGCTTATTTGTGAGAATTCAATGCCAAATAAGCTTACGTTACAATTTTTAAGAATGCATGACTCTTATGCATAAACTTACCCAAACAACGTTGTATATCCAAAGTTCAAACCGCGAGATCCTCTAACGATCACATAAGAGAACGCAAATACTCACATCACCATTCATACAATAATCATATCATTTTGAGTACTGGATTCTCTTTCGTATAAACCATAGGCAATTCTGGGTCCATTTAGTCATCATTTTCTCTAAGCATATCTGTTTATTTTCTTAGTACCTTTACAGAAAACAAAATATATATTGTGTGTTTGAACTTGCATAAACCTAATCACAAAACACTCGATGTGGGCCAAAATTCCCAGTTACAGTTCCATATATGACTCCCTATTTCAAAAAAACTAAAAACACAAGTAACACGTCGTCTAACATCCGAACATTCACAAATTAGTGTACAACAATATCAACAACTAAAAGACGAAAATTCTAAAGGTACCTGTGAATGCAAAAGTTGAGTATAGCACTAAGAAACAACTGTGTGCGATCAGTTTCAGGCTTAACAAGATCTTTTAAATTGAACTGTCGAGGACAGTCGAGAGTAGCAATGACTTCCTTTATTTTGTGAAACAAATTCATCATTCTCACCGAATCAACATGCATATCAGGATTATCAAGTTGTTCTAGGTCTGCAAACTCGACTAGCCCATGGTCTTCTCTGCAAAATTGAACATGAATTTCAGAAACTTGACGGTAATAAGGTATATAAAACAGCAAAAGTGAGTTTAAATATAACATGTTAAAGTAATATGAATAGAAAATTGGTTGTAAAAGACAGAGTACTAAGTATACCCTGCAATTAGATGCAACCTTACATACTGAAAGTTTGGGAGAGTGTTATTGCTAGTTTGCTACTTCACATCTGAAGTTTGGTCTGTGTGAAATGTGATAGCTTATTTTTTTCTGTTTATGAGCAAATAAGCAGCATTCAAAATAAGCACTTTAGAACATAGTGTTTGGATTTGCTTATGCCATTCAAAAAAGTTCACAAAACTAGCCTTGGATAAATAAATCATGAGATAGCCCATCTGCGCATGTTTAAAGGCTTTCACGTTATATAAGAAAGTAAAAGCTATAATTAGTTTTATTTAAAATAAGCACTTTGAAATAAGCATGCCCCTGCCTGCTTATTCAGAGATTGTTTAGGATTGCTAATTTTCCTGCTTATGTATAAGCTAGGAAATCATGTTTGGATTTGCTTATGTTGTATAAAAACGCAATACACCAAAAAAGACACTGACTAATACCGTTATTTTAAATCATCAATCTAATCTATAATAATGCATTTTAGGTTACATAGAATGTTAACCATCTCCAAGGTGGCCTAGTGGTAAGGTGTCCCCAAAGTCTTAGAAGAGACCAGGATTCACTCGTTGGGTGAACATCTTGGGATAGCCGAGAAAAAGTCACAAAACGGCCACGGGATACCAGTTAGGCCCCATCTCCATATGGTAAAAAAGGTAAATGAAAGTTAATCTCAGATAAGGCACTTTATAATAAGCACGTCCCAACCTGCTTATTTTGGGGGTGTTTGTTTAAGCTAATTTGTGGGTTATGAGCTTATGGGTTTCGGCTTATGTTTTATAATATGCCATAAAAGTTAAAAAAAAAAAAAACAGAGAAAATGAAGTTACAAAATATAAGGCGAAAACACATTAAGCCCAGAACTCGCTCTCTGTATAAATAAAAAGTAGTAAAGGATAGAATTATTATTACTTGAGACAATTGATGTGAATAAGTATACGAGTGTATAGATCGGTGATGAAATCAGAGTTAGGTTTAGTGAGATCGGTATCGGAGAGAGTCGGGTTTGCGATTCCAGGTATCGGCGGTCAACTCCGATTAATTTCTTTCAATGGGAGTCGAGGGTATTCGAACCGAGACATCTTTCTTTCTTTCTTTCTTTTATGATTATCTTTTTCACTTTCTGTGTGTTCAACTTCAAAGAGTAGGATGATAAAATGAAATGGTTTCCCGCCACTGTACATTCAAGCTTTACAATTTTTGTTTTCAGTGGGCGGCTTGGTTGGGTTTATATACTCGTCGTATATGTTCTTAAAGAGAGAAAAGAAATATACGGGCGTTAATTTTTTTAAAATGGCAAGGTTGACTATCATATTATCATACATGCTAAAGATCAAGTAACGGTAGCTACAGTGTAGGGCTACTGTTACTTAACTTGGGTTCCCACTTTAGACCACATGATCTAATTTCATTTTACCCCAATCATCATCGCAACTTTCAGGCAATTCCAAATAAGAGAATAGGTGTCTTTGGTGTTAGCAGGCTTATGTTTGTAGGCTTGGCACATGTTGGGCTTAGAGTTATCTTTGTATTACTTGTATTTATACTTGACACTTTGTATGTCTTAGTATTCAATATACAAAGAACTTTGTGTATCATCTCTACATGGTATCACGAGGGTTTCTCAGATCATAAACTCAACTAGGGTTCCGCTTGTTGTAAATCCTTCAACACAGTTTCTGTTTTAACGATTGTTTCTCGGTGCGTTTCTGTTCCTCGACTACAGTTTAGTCGACGTTTCTTGGCTAAGTTTAGCACTGTTTTACCCTATTGCGTTTTCAGTACGGTGTTTTGTTTTGGTTTCTCCCTACGGCAAACCTCAAACACTTGCTCTGTTTCCACTGTTTTTTTTTTTTTACAAACCCTAACTATTTGAGCCCTAATCTACAAACCCTAAAAACTACATGAACCTACATACTACCCTCTGTTCGACGATCAAAAATGAAAACGACAACCCACCACCCACACCGGCTACTTTCATTACGGGATAACACTCATGGCTATGAATCATTTAACCTCTTTTGTTCTCGATAATAACTTGATGTCGATTGCGTTGAATTATTCCTCGGTGGGTGTATTACTTTTCCCATCTATGTCATGTGTTATGGGATTTTGGATCACTTGTTGATTCGGTTGCCCTACTTTCATCCAATACGGATTTCCACCACTAAGGATGCGGGAATGGACCAACAATTGATTTATAATTAGGTCTTCGGATATTCTCCAACTTGCTCTATCACAAAGGAAAGTTTGGTTGATCTTTATAACCCTACCCACTGCCAAGGATGCGTGGGACCTATATTGAGGCTTATTTTTCAAGACAACAAGCGCCCGCGCTTGCTATGGCTTTGAAACAGCCGAACTACGCAAACTTGAAGCTGGGGGATTTTATCTATTGACGGGTATTTCAATCGATAGAATCTATGTTTCGTTTCTTAATGTGCTTGCGTTCCACTATTAGACAATGATGTTGTTGTTTACTTTCGAGATTGAGCGGTTTTCCCTTCCACCATATGAAACGATTCCTCTACGTTATTGTTATCGGGAACCCTTTACGATATCAAAACGGTTTCGACACTTGTTGATCTACTCATGGATGCGCCTAAAGTTAGGGTTTCAAAACCCTCTTGTTGATGCTTACCTTCGCTTTACCACTGGGTCTTTATTGGCTAAATCCAACAATAGTGCTCGGCGGTGTGGTCCTTCTATGGAAAAAAAATAAAAAACCCGTGTTGGAGTTTTCGCCTAAGGAGTTTCTTGTCGGTTTGGTGATGCTTGTAAATATCCTTCTCATATGGTGTTTTCACGGGCAAGTCTAATTTGCTCCTGTACCTCGGTGTTCGGCTTCAAGTGTGCGGGTGTGGAAACGATTTCGGATTTGGATATGTTGCAATCCCTGTTGGCTAAGTTTGGGTTAAATGCTCCTATATATTTCCACCCCCTTCCCTCCAGAGTCGCTTCACGGTTTCTGTCCCTCCTGCGGTTTCCAATGTGTTTTCGGTCCTAATTATCTGTCGTGCAGCCACTTATGTAAGTCAACAGTTTGCCTGGTTCTTTTTGGGGGTGTCTCATATGGGATTGGCTGGGTTATTCACACAGGGGTTGGGGTCCAATATCCCAGATCGGGTATCACACAAGGCAGGGGGTCCATTATCCACAGGCATGGGGTTCAGGAGCTTTATGGTCCTACCGCTGTGCGTGTTCACTTGTAACCTGGAATTCACAGACGCCAATTCAGTTCTACCGACAGGGTCACAGCAAAGCCAAGGGCGGTTCTTTCCAGGTTCGTTTCACTTGGACATTCACCGAGGTATACTTTTTCATCGAGGTCAGCTCGTTTGACGTCCGTGTCTCACAAGCGTTCGGGTAAAGCTACACATTTGCCGAATGCATTTAAATACCACTACTCTACAAGAACGGACTCCGGCATTGGATCATGATAATTGTGCGAGTTCTCTTCTTAATGATTCTGTACATTGTTCTTAGTGAGATTTTTTAATATGGTGCAATTTACCCGTCTGTTGCAGTTGGTGACGGCCGTTTTATTCCCGTTACTAACTCTGGCCATAGTGTTTTGTCTACCCCTTTTCGTCCACTTCGTTTAAATAATGTCTTAATCACTCCCAATATTGTCAAAAACTTGATTTCCGTTCGTCAGTTTGTGTGTTTGATTGATAATCTTGTACGTTGAGTTTGACACCTTTTGGGTTTTTCTGTGAAGGACTTCCATAACTCGTTCGAGTTGCTCATACGATGTTGATGCACGGGTGAGTCGATCCTGTTACGAAGCCCTCCATATGCCTCCATGATTTTCTTTACTGTCAGTATACCGTAGGCACCAACGACTTGGACATCCAGGAAGTGAAGTGTTACGTCGTCTTGTGTCTAGTGATTCTATTTCTTGTAATAAAGAGAAACTTCCCGTGCTTTGCCTGTGCTTGTCAGCTTGGTAAACACGTGAAGCTGCCGTTTGTTAGTTCGTTATTCTGTGTACTTCGTGTTTTGGAACATGTTCAATCGGATTTATGACCTCTCCCAATTCCGAGTCTTTTGGTTTTTTCTCGTATTTTGTTTTGGTTTCTAGATCATTATTTCTGGTATTAAGTATGTTTGGGGTTATCCTGAGGTTAGATGAATATTTCTGATGTTTTGTCCCTAAATTTCTTTTATCTTCGTATTATGTTCGTACTCGTTTAAAGTGGAAATTAAGTCATTTCAGTGTGTGATATGGGGAGTGAATTGATAATTTCATGCTTTTCATAAAACTTTTTAACGATAACGTATACAATTTAGATTTTCTTGCCCACGCACTCACAACCTAAAATGGAAATCTGAACCGTAAGATCCGTCAATTTAATAATATCATTCGACTTAGTGTTTATCATGGCACATTTTCCAACCCATATTACTGGCACTGTGGCCCACTTAATATGGCAGTATTTATTTATTCAAATATTTTACCATTCAATGTGCCATCAATAACGAATCAACCCCCTTTACCCGTCTGTTTGGTGCGCAACCCCGATTATAGTGTCCTTCGTGTTTTTGGATGCATTTGTTTAAATCCAATATAGATACAAATCACAAACTTGGGACACGTGCCTTCCTTCCATATTTCTTAGGGAACATGCTGCCAATTCATTTTGGATATCATTGCCTTGTTCTTAAACACAAATAAAGTATCATTTCCCGTAACTGTAACCTTTGATGAAACGGTTTTTGTTTCCCTTGTTTCTGTTTCCATCACCAAATCCAACCTACAAAACCTTCCTCATGATTTCTTGGATGATTCAAACTGACCTTATTTCCACAATTATTCGCACCGCTCCCATTACTCCCGTTCCAGCACTGGTCCATACTCCACTAGTTGACGTACCTACACCGCCTACACCACCTACACCTCCTCCACCACCTACGCCTCAGTCTGTGCCCCAAATTGTTACCTTGAAACAAGCACCGCTCCCAATAATGATCCACAAACCGTAGCAATGTTATCCCATTATGGTCAAAAGTTTCTCGTGTCGGGATCTACTTCGTCCTAATCCTCGTTATGCTGGTCATGTGTCTACTATCTCTCCCTTACTCGGTCTTATAAGATAGCGTTTAATGATCCCATTTGGCGAATGCTATGTTTGACGCAGTATAATGCCCTTATTAAAATAAAATTGGACCTAGCTGTACCTCTCGGTCGGAAGGGTCGCAAAATATTGTTCGTTGTATGTGGTTATTTCGCCATAAGTTTTTGGCTGATGCCTCCTTAGTCGGTATAAGGCACGTCTTGTTGCCAATTGGTTAAGCACGCAGGTTGAGGGTGTTGATGTTGATGAGACTTTTAGTCCGGTTGTTAAGCCGGGCACTATTCGGACTGTTCTTAGTTTAGCTATTTCTCAACATTGGCCTGTTCATCAGCTTGATGTCAAGAATGCTTTTTTACATGGTGACTTATGTGGATGTTTTTATGAATCAACCTCTTCGGTTTTCGGGACCCATGAGCATAACTAGAATTTGTTTGTTTATTGCTGCGATCTCTTCTATAGTACTTAAGCAGGCAACCTCGCGCCTAGTTTACAGCGGTTTAGCTTTTTTTGTTTGGGGGGGGATTAGGGGCGATGGTTTTTGTGGTTGTTGTTGCTGTTGGTGTAGCGTTTGTGGTTGTGACTTGTGGATAGTTCGGCTTTTTGAAGTTCCGCTTGTTTATGGTCTCGTAGCTCTGGGGTGTGCTTTGTTAGGCTTACTTTACTATGTTGGGCATTTACTCTCAGTCGTTTGTGACTCCTCTTTATTTATTTACAAACAGGGTGATGATACAGCATTTTTGTTACTTTATGTGGATGACATTGTTCTCACTACTGCTTCATCTGATCGTTTGCTACAACAGATTATAGCTTCTTTACATCGCGGAGAGTTTTTCAATGACAGATTTTTGGGTTGCACTTAATTATTTATTTCGGGTTATTCAGTTACGCTACCTCTGTGACTCTTCTGGTATGTTTCTGTCACTAACGTTAAGTATGTTATGGAAGTTTTGAACGCTTGTCATATGGTTCGGGCTGTGAAATTTCTTCTCTGGACTCTGTTGATACTGAGTCCAAAGTTAGGGGTGTGGTACTCTGAGTTGTGATCCTTCCTTTCATACGGAGTTATTAGGACAGGTTCTCTTTAGTATACTCTCATTCACCTAGGACTGCATATTATACGTTCTGCTTGGGCAGCAAGGTTTGTATTTATAGCCATGATCCATAGGGGAGCCCTCTTTTCTCTGCTCTCAAGCGGATTTTTGTGGTTATTTAGGGGTCTTTCGGACTATGGTTTGACAAGCTATTTTCATCTACTACTGACTCCTTGATTGCTTATTCGGATGCTGATTGGGCTGGTTGCCCGACTACGAGACGGTCTACTTTGGGGTATTGTGTTTTTTTACTTGGCAACAACTTACTCTCATGGTCCTCTAAGCGTCAGCCGACGCTTTATTCGTTCAGTGCTGAGGTCTGGAGTATCGTTGTGTTTGCAATGATGATGCGACGCGTGACATGTCTGGATCGGAAATTTACTTCGTGAGATTAATACTACTCTCTATCATCCGACACTATTGTGTTTGTGATATTTCGTTGAGAGTGTTGTAGTAACTTAGTCTTCAATCCAGGTTAACATCACCGTACCATAGCACACATAGAGATTGATATTCATTTTGTTTGTGATTTGGTTGCTACTGGGCAAGTTCGCGTTTTACATGTTCCTTCTCGGTTTCAGTATGCGGATAATCTTCAATAAGAGCTTACTTCGACATCTGATTTGTATGAGTTTCGTGAAAGTTTGAGTTGTCTCGCTCTGTACTCCGCTCCAACTGGGGGGGAGAGTGTTCAGCATGCATTATATTTGTTAGGCTTGCGTCCCATGTTGGGCTTAGGGTTATCTTTGTATTACTTGTATTTATACTTGACACTTTGTATGGTTTCATAATCAATATACACAGAATATTGTATCATCCTACATTTGGTACTTCTTACTAGAATATTCCATCGCCTATTATTTCTATACACCTACATATATTGTTTCCTCATGAAAGTTCCAGAGCTCTCATGCTATATAGGTAACAAGCGGCGGTGGTGGTGGTGATTCCGTTACCGTTAATTGATGATGGTAGGTTGTTGTGGTAGATCATAGAAGATGAAGAAGAAAAGTTAAGAAATTGATGGTGGCTGCGAAGATTTGTAGGTTTGATTTTAATTTTATGTTGAATACGAAATTTGTTAATTCAATCCATTAGGCCATATGGGTTTGTCAGAAATTGTGTAACTTATTGTATTTTAAAACAAAATTTGGATGCATGTGTTTGTTATAAGGATTGTGAATTGTTTTCATAAATTTCTTATAAATTTTTTGTAGTTCCAAAGGTGTGTGAAAGGTCGACTTTTTTATGTGTGTTCATGATTTGGGTAGGTCGGTCTCTTATATCAGTTCTTATTTCATATCTACCATTTTACAGTGAGAGTTTTTAGTAACAGAACCGTCACTTTTATAGAGAATGTAAACCTCCCTATTGTTTCTTCTTTGGACCATCATATGCGACAGCGACAGGCTCATGTCACAGGTATGTTTGCCTGCCTTTAGTTCTTTAAAGTCGCCATACATCAGTTCTTATAACCTTGTCCACATCAAAGTCTTAAGAAGTTGATTTCTATAAAGTGAGTCAAATATTGATTTAGGTGTCCGAAAATAAGTGTGATGACATTTAGCTTTAGCATTTTTTCAGTTATCTCTTTAGTTGGTTTTATTCCTTTGGACCATAGTATGCACACTCTATTGTTATGTTTGCCTACCTTTACTTCTTTAGAGTGCTTTTTTGTTATTCGTATACATTAGATGGTTAGTTTTAATATATCAAGTTATGTTAGAGTTGTAGGATTTAACTACCGGCCACAGTAGCATTTGACGTGTTGCGGCCAACATTAATATACTTCATTGTTTTTAATTAGGTATTGCGAACATCATACCTGCTAATGATCATGTTACAAGCTCAGGTATGTGCACGTAAATAGCGGTTCGAATCTTGGATGCAACCACCAAGCTGACACCTCATTCTAAACACAACATACCCATATGAATGCGGTTATGTAATATAAATAAAGCTAAGTAGTGTAAGAATCCAACCATGGAGGCAAAGTTACAAATAAAATAAATAACTAAAATAACTGTAAGAAAAGTTACTTTGTTGTTTTGGAAAAATTGGAACCAAAGTTGTATAAGTTATAGTACTTTAACTCTATTGAATCTTGGTATTTTGGTTGTAGAGCAAGAAACAATAATGATCTATTATCCATTCATGTATATGAATGACATCGGAGTTACTAATTTGAAACCTCTTATTGTAGATTCATTATAAAACAACAGGGCCGGAGATTTGGAATGGCTCCGGAGATTTAGAATGGTGTAGGGAATTTCCTCCAGGAGAAAAATCCAAACATAAAAGAAAGTTTTATTTCGCCTAGAAAGCTTATAGCTTCTTTTGGATGATTGAGGTGGAGGTGAATTCGTATGTTTACTAACCGACATAATATAATTTCAGATGGTGTTGAGGCTGCTTAAAAGTGCTATTCTCAATGGTGGAAGCATTGGTAAGTGCAATTGTTACTTGAGACACCTCCTTTAGTTGTCTAATAAACGGAACAAAACTTTTAAAAGTTTTTTGGATTAAAAATAGGCATTGGGTGCCTGATAAGTACTAAATTGTATACATAAAATACCCGGGATTTTGCCAATAAAAGCCAAGAAAACATGCCAAAAGATGGAAATACGTGTGCTTTTGTGTCTCAATGTGCAGGAAAGGATATTAAAGTCAAAAAGAGCAAAAACAAGCCAAAACCGACAAGAAACGGAAGAGACAAGTACAAGAGAGAAATTTGAGGAAAGATATCAAAGCCGGATCAGCCCGACACAAGAAAAGAAAGTCAATGAAGACCAAATTGAAGTCAAAGGATAAATAATGACAAGCTTTCAAAGTTCAAGGGCTAATTTGGATGTTTTGAAGTCAAAGGACCAAAGATGTCACAGTCAAAAAGTTTGTTTATAAAGAGGAAAAAGGAGATAGAAACCACGAGGGCCATTATTGTCAACTTTCAAAGATATTTGAACACTACCTACTCTTTGATGAAGAAAACGTAAGGGATAGTTTTGCATTAAGACAATTTCAAATACACACAACGGCACATAATACTTCTCCCTATCAATCAACTTACCACTTTTCCCGCAAATAGTTTTTCTTCCCCACACAAAAAACCCCTACACTTGTTCATCCCTTCATGCATACCCTGCAATCCTTCCTCACAATAGCAATCCTACATATCCTCACACCTTATATGTAATCAAATATCTCCTCGTTTTAATCAGTTGATACTTCACAGAAGTCCACAGGGCGATTACATTGGTCATAGTAGTGGACTATGTACTAGGGTGGCTGGTAATTGGAGAGAACAAGTCTCTAATATAGCATTAGTTGGTCTAAGACTCTTGCTACATTCCTATGTCTTTGGTGTAGCTATTTTTGGAATATCTGGTCCGCTTGATTTCTTTATGGATGCCATTGTCGCTGGGTTTGAGAGAGTATGGGTTCTACATTCGTACGGTAATCGGGTAGGTGTACGGGATGTGGTAGGGTATGGGTAAGGAATTGGATGGATTGGTGGTTAAGGGTATCTGGATTGGAAGGATGGAGAGAATAGGGAGGTAGGGGTACTGGGGGTTGTTGAGCTTGAAGTGAGGTGGTTGGAGATTCTTGTGGGGAATCTTTCTTGCTTTTAATCGAGGTTGTTTGTCCTATATCTTTTTTTTACTAATGATTCTCTTCTTGATAAAGCCATTAAGTTTTTTAATGTTTACTTTTTTTTAATTTTGTTTTCTTCCTTCTTTATGTTACCTTTTCTCTGTTAAAGCTTTTATATTAATGTCTTTGTCTATTAGTATTCAAAGTTGTCTAGTTAAATTCAATTTGATTTAAGTTTAGAAGCATCAAGGATTAATAAGCTCATTTAGCTTATTAAGCTTAAAGCTTAATGGTTTAGAGGCAAGGTGCCACATTAGGATTTTGTTTAGAGGTCACTCATTCAGAAAGAGTGACCTATAGTTCTGAGACTACAATTTCAGGTTTAATTTTCTATATTTCATTTCTATCATTTGAAGCTTATTCTAGTAGCTTATTGCCTTGTCTTTTTATGTGCCTAATTCTGTTCAAATTAGCCTAGTTAACATAGATATGCAAATGTTTTAAGCTGTTGTAGTTGGAGTTTATAGAGATTTCAAATTTTAGTTCTGTCAAAATAAGTAAGTAGCTAGCTGAGAAACTAGCTTATTCTTCTTAATAAGCTTAAGTTTTTAGTGCTTAATTAGTTCAATTAGCTTAGTTAAAATTAGAGTAGCTATAAGGTTTCAAAAGTTTTAGGTTTAAAATAGATTTTAAATAAATTTTAGTTTAGACAATGAATATTAACTAGTGTTTGGGTTAAGGCTTGTTTGACCTTTAAAAGTCAACAAGTCAATATCAAAATACTTTACATAGTTGTGTTTAGTCATATTAACAAGTGTTAAATAGGTTTTAAGAGTTAGTTTGTTCTCGCTCTCGCGCTCAGCTCGCTGCTTCGAGGACGTTTAAAAAAGTCTTTCCTTAGCCATCTCTCTAGGACTGTTTTTAGTTTTAAGTAGAATTTGAAGTTAAGTGATTTTCAGCATAATAGTGTTTAAGCTTGGTTTATGTAGGTTTAGGTACAAGTAGTGAGTTAGTCTAAGAGATCTTATCTAAGAATTTAGCCTGCAAGTAAGTTTTTGGTCAAGCAACAACAGTTAATACTGTTGTTGCTCATTCATTTTCTTGATGCCTTTGAGCTTTATATTCAGAGTTGAGTTTAGGGAAATAAGCATTTTATTAGTACTCCAAATTGCTCTAATAATTAACTTTTATTTTTATTTATAAGCTTTGTCGTAAGCTTTTTAGATTCTTGCGCAAAAATGTAGTTTAGCAGTACCTTAGATTCTCAGCTTATTTTTCCTCTTTGAATTCTTATTTCTATTATCATTTCAAGTTTCCTATCATCTAGGTTAGTCAAATAACATAGGATAGCTTATTTCTAAAAGTTAGTTTTCTCAGGAATTAGAATAAGATAGTTGACTTATTAGGTTTAGCTTTTTAAAATCAGTAAAAAAAGCTTAAACTTGCAATTTTTAATATTAGAAAATTTGCCTGTTATTTCTTGTTAACTTTCAGTTATTTCTCTTTAGGAAATTCCATTAGAAATACTTTACAAGGCTTTCTTTTAGTTTCTTTTAGTTTTAATTTTCATTTAGAAATAAGCAAGAAATAAGTCAAAGTTTGAAAAAGTTAGTAAAGGCTTAGTTTCTGCAATGCAGAACAAAAAGCTAACTTTTTAGCTTATTAAGTGGTTAAAAGTTACAAGTGTTTTTATTAAAGTTGTTGTGTATAAGCTAAAGTCCAACTTTGTAGTTTTAAGCTTTTGCTTATTTTCACTTTTTAGATAAGCTCAAAATAAGCCAAGTCGTAGGGTTTGATTTGTATTTTCTAGATAGTTTAGGGTTGCCCGTTTTCACTAAAGTGTAAATTTCCATTAGTATCCCGGCCACCCTTTACTCTTCTTCTTTTTTCACTTTCTACCCTTGTATTTTTAGTTTGAATAAAAATAGTGTAAATATTTTAATATTAGTTCTTAATAAAATTAGGTTTAGATTTTAAGGCTCGTAACATTAGAGTTCAATTGCTTTATTATAAATGGGCATTTTTATTTCATTTAGTTTTTCTGCACATTTTTAAAGTAGATAATAATCATTGTTTCGTTATTGGCTCCAGTAAGAGTTTGTATTTTCTAGGATTTTAAAATAGAGTTTTTAGTAATTCGTTTTTCTTACATCAATTACATGGAAAATAGAGACAAATTAGTTAGACCTATCTATTCTAACTTATTTTTGTAATAATTTTATCTTTTCCATCTTTAGTATTTTGAAAAAATAAAAAATATAGATTTTTTAGTGTTAATTTTAAGAAAAGTTTATTTTTAGGAATATCACTTTACTTTAGAACTTCATTAAAAAATTCTAAGAATGTTAAAAAATTCCAATTCTTTTACATAAATTTTTCTTTGCTCTCTCTCGCTTGTGATTTTTTGGTATTAATTTTGTTAAAAGTAAGCTTTAGATTTTAAATTCTCAGTTTTAGCTCACATTTTGTTCTCGTTTGTTTAATTTTTTTCGGTATTCGTGTCAAAACGTTTTTAATTCTTTTATATTGTTTCTTTAGTTTATTGTAGCTTTATATTGTATATTTTTTATATAGTGTAATTCAAAAATTCAAAAAATACCTGTTTTAATTCTTGACTACAGAATCCGAATTCATTCCCGCGATATCTACAATTCAAGACTTCGTTGGGATAAGATCCCGAGATGAAAGAAAAATATTTCCCGTGTTAAAATTATTACATAGTGTGTTTCTCTGAGAGTTGAATTTTTTGTTATTTTTTTAACTTTTTATTTTATTGCTTTGTAGCAAGAATTTTGGAGAATGAACTGTAACGGTGTTGTTAATTCTAGATTCTATATTATAAATTTGACTAGTGCTTATACACGCATACCAAATTTTGGCGGCCGCTGCGGGGAAGTCATAAGTGAACGATTCAGAGTGAGGATTTATTCGTTGAAGTTAAGTCGAGAAGACACCTTTCATCGGGAAAGATTTACATTCTTGTTATATTATCAAAAATATAAAAAAAATAGTTTTCAAAAAACTAAATTAAAAAAGAAAAATATATTTTCTTTCTTTTTACTATAAATAAAAAGTTAACTCTGCTATATAGAAGCAAATTGAGAAACATAACAAAAACTTTACATTTAAAAAAGATTATTAAACATTTTATAATACTCTTTAATAGAGTATTATCATAATATCATCGCAACAAAAAAGATCAAAACACTCCCACTTTTTGACACTCGCCAGGTACGGTCACCTCTAGTTGGCTTATTCATTAAAGAGAGTAGGCAGGCCTGGTCTTCAGATCGCCTCATGGGAAGAAGGGTTATTATTAAAAGAGCATCGCTATGTTACCATTTTCTCCCGCTATTCTTTGTGATCTTAGTTGGTTAGAGAGTTACCGAGACGTGAGTAGATTCTTTTGGTTGAGTTTCTTTCTGATTATTTTTCCATTCTTAGAAATTTTAGCAAGTTTAGAGAGTGATTAAAAAATTATAAAAATTGAAAAAATATATAAAATCCAAAAATATTCTTCGTTATCTTCTTATCCATATAATTTTTCTTCTCAATCCCTCTATATTTTGATTCTTTCTTATGTCGACATACGGGTTTTATCCTTGCTTTTAAATCGCTCGGTAAGGACAAACGAATTCCCGCAATGCCCCGGGTAGAGAGATAGAGATGAGAGTGCGAGGTATGTGCGTTAAAATCTTGTTAATGGAGAATTGCTTCAATCTGTAGAAAGTCACTTATTAAAGTGCTAACAATTATTTTCATAATATTCTATAACAAATCCTCCTTACTTTTCGGATCTATTCTTGTCATGATGGTGAGGGCTAATTACACATATGATTTACAAAGATAATCGTGTGTTGCATTTGAGTTCGTATTGTCCGTGGTTACACGAAGACTGTGTAGCGCGCGCGAACTCAATTATGGTTGCGAAAAAACATTAATCCCATTCACACTCCCCACTTGTGAGACATGTGGAGGGTATCATATGGGATCACGACATGTTTCAACTCTTACAAATGATGAATCTCTGAACGAGAGTTAAAAGCACAAGGAATAAGAATCAGAGATTTCTTGATACATAAGCGAGATCTATTCTTTGTGATAGTGTGATTAAAAACAAAGAGAAGAGAAGAGTGCGATCGCTAAGGAAATAAGAGCGCGCGGAGTTCTCGATAGGACGAACCGTAAAAAAAGAAGAATTGTTTAATCTTATTGAAAATTATCTTTCTTAAGCTCTCTACTCGCATCGAGGCGGATTTGATTTGATCCATCATTAAAAGGTTTTTTAAAGTGTCCTTGTAAGCAATTTCTTTAGGGAAACTAACTAAGGAAAATTCCCAGGACGAATCCGTTAGTTCTATAGTCAAACATGGAGATAAGCTTATTAACACACAAAAGATTCACGGGAATCTAAGTGTTCAAAGTATCCTATCCCAACCCCAGAGAGATAGAGTTATTACGATGAGTATTACGATGGAAGTGAGAGAGAGAGAGTGAAAACGTTGCAGATTAGTGTGATGTTGGTGAAAGTTTTTTAAGTCCTATTCCATTTATCGATAACATCTCCATTGGATCATTGGGGGACAATATAGAATTAAGGAAATTGATTACTCCTATTACAACCGACCTTCCCTTAAGGGATAATGGGGAGGGATATCAATTCCATTAATGAGGATTTCAAAAGAAACGGTTTTAACCTGAATGAAAATAATATGACAAATCTTTAACGTGAATATCTTTTGTTTCATGAATGAATGTTTGTCAACCAATTCGATACACCCGATGTCCCGGGATTTTTAGATATACCCGTTTTAACTCTTTTAAAAAAATGGGGAGAAAGTGATTTTGGACACCATCAAAAAAGATTCTCATTAGAATATAGTGTTAGAGAACTCCTTATCAATCTCTCTCAAGAGAGTCTAATCGATCGTTCTATGGTTGTTAAGTGAAGATTTTCAAAAATGAGCTAGCGCAATAACGAGAAAGAATTCAAATTTCGAAACCATTTCCGATTTGCCCATTAAGGATTCTCTTTTAATGGTGGATGAGCAAAATCAACCACTACTCCTTTCACAACGGATCGGACTGTAGACTAGAAATTAAAAAAGGTCTAGTGTGAGATTCTTATATCCTATCCCACACTCAGAGAGTCCAACTGATGCAAAGGAAGTGAGATTTCTATAAGGGAATTCCAATGGAATCTAAATTCAAGGTCTTTTGCAATATTGCTTTTTGAACAAAACGAAGAATTCTCAAGTTATGACGGAGTCAATGTTCGAAAGTGGAAACAATAAATTTGATACATTTAATTGTTTTTCAAATCCACTTAGAGAGTGAGACTCGACTGAGGAATCATTACTTGTGTGAGAGTAAGGATGCGTGTGTAATATGAGGTAGGTTATTTCAAATCAAGAGAAAATAATAGTGATACTTGTGAACACGGAGAGCAGATTAAAGTTTTTCGAGAGCTCTTTGCTTAATGAAAACCTTCTCCATCCTGATGTTTCTCAATGTTTAAAATGATTTTCAGATAATAAGGAGGAGATTGATATTGAATCTTGTGATATGACTTCGCTCGGGAATTGATTACGATGTGATGACTCGGAAGGGGACGTTCCTCCTTTATGAGGAAACCCACTCTGACGTTGTTCTCTTTCCCCCTTCACGGTGGTCAGATTATTTTACCCATCGAGGATGAGGAACAGTAGAGGTCATGTTTTAATTGACTTCACATAATTATGGCGGATTATTATTTCACAAGTTGCAAGTGGGATTTCTTTCCATGGTTGTTAATTGTTTATGAATAGTTATAATGATGATGTAATAACTTTGAACCGGGAAGGAGGTGAAAATGCTGTTTTGCTTAATAATGGATGGCCGGGAAAACAAATGATTTTAACGGTTTTCACCAATACTCGAAACCTTTTTTACCATTTGTCACCTATCCACGATCGCGAGGTTTTACCCGCATCTTACTCCACGGCGACGTGAAGATAAGTTTTTTAAACCTGGTAGCATTTTTGATGATGTAGCTTGAAAGGAAAGAGTTCTTTAACTTCTTCTGATACTTTTATCCTCACACAGAACCCACCCTTCATACTTTATTAAGAGTGTCTAGTTTGGGGGAAAGGAATCCGTCCTTCGGAATTTCTTCACCCTCATTTTATACTTCCATTGATGTAAACTTTGTGATGGTGTGGCCATGCTTAGTGACTCGTTAATTAAAACAAGCGTTCGTGGAGGCACCCCATGCTTATCCTTTTTATTTTCTTCTATTTTCCTCATTTTGCTTATCAAAGGACAAAATCAATTTGGGGTAGAGTATAGCTTCGTAGCTCGGTTAACAAGAAAATACTATGCCGTTTTAAGGTCGGTTTTTGAGCCTCAAATGAAAATGATGAGAGGTGGCTTGTATCTCATTTTCTTTCTTGTTGGTTGTTTGGGGCTTGTTTGTCTAGGTTTTCCGGATTTTGAGGATTCATGGTTTCAAAGATCTGTGGACAGAATAAGCACATACTAGACTCTACAATTTCCATTGATTGGGTCTTCAATCTTCTCTTAATAAATAAATATAAATAAAATTGGGAAATCTCTTATCACTTGTCTTTATAGAACCTAAATCTTATGTTCTTTTGGCTTGACCTTAGAATTTTTGTTTAGATTCCTTTTTGGCACCCTGTTTTTCAAACATTGAAGGACAATGTTTCGTTTTAGATTTGGGGATAGGATATCTTCGATATTCGACTTGCACTTCCGCAACACTGTTTGAACCTATTTTGAATTACTTTTTGTAAAATGTGTAGTGAAATATTTTAAATTTTTGCTTACAACGAATGGAGAAGCTCAATAGAAGCTTAAGTTTGGGGGAAAGGAAGAAATAGATAGACTATATATATCACTTTTTGGTAATACGTTGGTGAGGAAATATGAGTTAATTTTGACTTGACCGGGTGACAATGCCCTAGTCTGTTCTTTACACACTACATTTTGTGGGGCTAAAGTTTCTCACAAGTCAATTGCTATATATTTAGGATTTTAAAATATGCAAGATAAGAGATGATGTCAGTTAAATATAAGTGTATCTTGTTAAGCAAAGGTTTATTTGGATAACCTAATGACTTATTATAACTGATTTGTGTTTTTTACTCCACACACAAGCTCTTAAACAACTAATCATACGTGCTCCTTTTTAATTTTACTAAGTCAACCAATGTCTTTAGAAAAAGTCTTACATTTTTGGAAGTAATATTCATTTTTATTGTAGCTAAGTAAGATTTTTGGTTTTTAAAATTTTATTAAGTTGTTTTCTAAAGTGAAATTTTTCTCATTCATCAAAATATATAATTATATAAAGAATGCCAATGAAGTCATTTCTTTATGCAAATGCCATTATTTTCGTGGCAATGATGCATTCGCAAAAAATAGAATAATAAAAGCGATATTATAGTTTTAACTCGTTGGCGTATCCATGATGAAGGAGTGGAATCGGATCCGGTCGCAAATAAGATTTAAGTCTTGTAAGTAGAATCAAAGGTTCGCTATCCGCATTAATCAATGGAGCGCAGGCCTAGGTGGAATGATTGCAACTAAGGACTTTGGATTCAGGTTTGTAGGAAAATGATGTTGTCGCGATAACCTAACAAAGTTAGCAGCGGAATGTGCGGGTTCAGAACTAAGAACACGGTTGTTGATGCATATCATATTCGGGAGGAAAGGCCTAACATCCGTAGCGCCAAGGAGTGATCAGACACCTCAGCTCTCTCCCCCACAAACAAAATTTGTATTCGAATAAACACTGTCTCCTCGTCATTTTATACGTATATTGAAAATAATTGAAGATTGGTTAAAATTTCTTTTCTCAAATCATTAATAAGTTTTGTTTTCTAATTTCTTTTAGCTTTGAGATGAGGTTTATATAATGATATTTAAATTTTATGCTACAAGGACCTTATTAGTAAAGCTTAGATAGATTTCAACTATAAAGATAAATTGATCTCTCGCGCCGTTTGAGTTGATAAGCAGTGCACACATCTTATTACATTTAATTTATTTCTCTTGGGAGTGAAAAGTCACAAGTTTTAAGATAAGGCCTTCTCACCATTTGCGTCCTTATATTGGACAATAGATCTAGTCTTAAATAGCTCTCTCGTTTTTGTCTAAGTGAAAAGTCACGGAGAAGACGGACTTCTTTCCTCTTTTGTCGCTACTACATTAATGGGGAGTAGCCCTATTTCAATGAGCCTAAAAGTTCCAAAATTGCAATGATTGTCATTAATGGCGTTTCCAGAGATTTAAAAAAGTTTAAAAAGCATTGAGTTGTTTTAAAAAAGGTGATTCAAGGAGAGTGGAAAACCAGGGTATTATTGTAATTGTCTTAGTTTAACAAAAGTGTAAAAATTAATAAAATTGCGTCGTGGACACTCGGCAAATCCTTTAGTTTGGGGAATTTTTGATATGTGCTAAATTGTATACAATATAAAAACCCGGGATTTTGCAATAAGAAAGCCAAGTGAAAAACATGCCAAAAAGATGGAAATACGCACAATGCTGCTTTTGTGTCTCAATGTGCAGGACAAGGACTATTAATCGTCAAAAAAGAGCAAAAAAAAAACAGGCCAAAAACGATAATAAGAAACGGAAGAAGACAAGTACAAGAGAGTAATAGAGTGGGAAAGATAATCTCCAACAGCCGGATCAGCCCGACACAGAAAAGAAAGTCAATGAAAGACCAAATGAAGTCAAAGGAGATAAATAATATGACAAGCTTTCAAAGTTTCAAGGGCTAATTTGGATGTTTTGAAGTCAAAGGACCAAAGATGTCACAGTCAAAAAGTTTGTTTATAAAGAGGAAAAAGGAGATAGAAACCACGAGGGCCAATATTGACAACTTTTCAAGATATGTGAACCAGATAGAGAACTTTTGAAAAGAAAAAGCAAGTAAAAAAACTCAACAAAAAAAAAAAAAAAAGAGTAGTTATGCCATTAAAGAAAAACTTTCAAATACACACGCCTGCTAAACTTCTCCCTAACAAACTCCCTAACAACTTTTCCCCGCCACTAGTTTTTACTAGTTTTCTTCCCCCAACAAAAACCCCATAACTGTTTCTTTCCCTACCATGGCATACCCTGCAACCATCCTCACCATAGCACTCCTCCATCACTCCCACCTTCTATTTCAACCACTAATCCTCGTATTAAACAGATGCTACATCACAAAGTCCACCTGGCGATCTCCCATTGGTCCAAGAGCTGACAAAGTACACGTGGAGCCTTGTAATTGGCTAGAACACGTCACCAAAGCAACAGATGGTCAAAGCCTCAAGCTCATCTCAGTCATTTAGTCTATATATAGGAATATTGTAGCTTCATTTTTCTTGTTCCATTTTCTCCTGTTTTTAGAGATTATTTGAACCATTTACTTTCATTGTACTTTACATTTACTTTCAATTCAGTCATTTTAACTGTACATTCAATTCCTTCATTCCTCCATTGTTACTGTTACATTTGTAATAAGCTCAATATAGCTTATTAAGTTCAAAAGTTGTTCAAATCTTGTTAAAAGCTTTTAAATACTGTCTTTGTCTATTAGTATTCAAAGTTGTCCAGTTAAATTCAATTTGATTCAAGTTTAGAAGCATCAAGGATTAATAAGCTCATTTAGCTTATTAAGCTTAAAGCTTAATGGTTTAGAGGCAAGGTGCCACATTAGGATTTTGTTTAGAGGTCACTCATTCAGAAAGAGTGACCTATAGTTCTGAGACTACAATTTCAGGTTTAATTTTCTATATTTCATTTCTATCATTTAAAGCTTATTCTAGTAGCTTATTGCCTTGTCTTTTTATGTGCCTAATTTTGTTCAAATTAGCCTAGTTAACATAGATATGCAAATGTTTTAAGCTGTTGTAGTTGGAGTTTATAGAGATTTCAAATTTTAGTTCTGTCAAAATAAGTAAGTAGCTAGCTGAGAAACTAGCTTATTCTTCTTAATAAGCTTAAGTTTTTAGTGCTTAATTAGTTCAATTAGCTTAGTTAAAATCTTAGAGTAGCTAATAAGGTTTCAAAGGTTACTACCCACACATAGGTTTAAAAAATAGATTTTAAATATTTTGCTCGCTGCGCGCTAGACAATGAATATTAACTAGTGTTTGGGTTAAGGCTTGTTTGACTTTAAAAGTCATAACAGTCACATATCAAATACTTCTACATAGGTTGTGTTTAGTACGGGTACGGGTAATCGGGGCGGGTATTATCAAAACCCATCACCGAACCCGTACCCGGCTAAATTCTTTTATCAATACCCGTACCCGCATCCGCATCCGAACCGGCCAACCCGCCCCCGAACCTGACCCAACCGGTTCGGGTTTCGATTTTCCCCATCGGTTTCGAGTGCTTTTGCCATCCCTAGTTAACACTTTGACTCATTAAGTTGATGTTTATAATTGTATGCGTTAAGTAAAAGTTTTATTCCGACAACTGGGTTGAGATTGAGCGTATAATTTAGCCACTCATGAACGCGCAGCCCTGCCGCAATGCGCGGGGTAACTTCCAACTTGTTATTTCTATACGTGTCCAATGAAAGTTCCAGAGCTCTCATGCTATATAGGTAAACAAGCGGCGGTGGTGGTGATTCCGTTACCGTTAATTGATGATGGTAGGTGGTTGTGGTCAATCGTAGAAGATGAAGAAGAAAAGTTAAAATATTTATGGTGGCTGTGAAGATTTGTAGGTTTGATTTTAATTTTGTGTTTCCTTTCCAAATTCCTAATCAAACTCCACATAACCCTTTTTTTGATTCTTGCTTTATTGAGCATCAAATCCATATGTTGAATACGGAATTTGTTAATTCAATCCATTAGGCCATATGGGTTTGTCAGAAATAGTGTAATTTATTGTATTTTAAAACAAAATTTGGATATATGGGTTTGTTATAAGGATTGTGAATTGGTTTCATAAATTTCTTACAATTTTTTGCGGTTTCAAAGGTGTTTGACGGTCGCTTTTTATGTGTTTCATGAGTGGTCATACATTAGTTCTTATACATCTGTCCATTTTACAGGAGAGTGTAGTAACACAACCGCCACTTTTATGGAGAATGTAAACCTCCCTATTGTTTCTTCTTTGGACCATCATATGCGACAGGCTCATGTCACATGTATGTTTGCCTAACTTTAGTTCTTTAAAGTCGCCATACATCAGTTCTTATACATCTGTCCATTTTACAGGCGAGTGTAGTAACAGAACTGACACTTCTATGGAGAATGTAAATGTCCCTATTGTTTCTTCACAGGCTCATGTAACAGGTATGTTTGTCTACCTTTACTTCTTTAGAGTGCTTTTTTGCTATTCGTATACATTTGATGGTTAATTTTAATATATACAAGTTATGTCAGAGTTGTAGGATTTAACTACCGGCCACAGTAGCATTTGACGTGTTGCGGCCAACATTAATATACTTCATTGTTTTTAATTAGGTATTGCGGACAGCGTACCTGCTAATGATCATGTTACAAGCTCAGGCATGTGCACGTAAATAGCGGTTCGAATCTTTGATGCAACCACCAAGCTGACACCTCATTCTGAGCACAACAGACCCATATGAATGTGGTTATGTAATATAAATAAAGCTAAGTAGAGAATTCAACCATGGAGGCAAAGTTACAAATAACATAAATAACTAAAATAACTGTAAGAAAAGCTACTTTGTTGTTTTGGAAAAATTGGAACCAAAGTTGTATAAGTTATAGTACTTGAACTCTATTGAATCTTGGTATTTTGGTTGTAGAACGAGAAACAATAGTGATCTATTATCCATTCATGTATATGAATGACATCGGACTTACTAATTTGAAACCTCTTATTGTAGATTCATTATAAAACAACGGGGCCGGAGATTTGGAATGGCTCTGGAGGAAAAGTTGACGCTTTTGTTTCTTGCATAGGTACAGGTAGCACTGTGTGAATGGTGTAGGGAATTTCCTCCAGGAGAAAAATCCAAACATAAAAGTGAGTTTCATTTCGCCTAGAAAGCGTATAGCTTCTTTAGGATGATTGAGGTGGAGGTGAATTCATATGTTTACTAACTGACATAATATAATTTCAGATGGTGTTGAGGCTGCTGAAAGTGCTATTATCAATGGTGGAAGCATTGGTAAGTGCAATTGTTACTTGAGACACCTCCTTCAGTTGTCTAATAAACGGAACAAAACTTTTAAAAGTTTTTTAGATTAAAAATAGGCATTGGGTGCCTTTCGACCCCTTTAGCTGTAACTCTTTTCTGTACCCATTTAGCTAATTACAGTTAAAAAACCATACCCTAAAAATTACTAAATTTTAGTTGTTTTTTGTTACTTCTTTTAGTAGTTTTTCCCTTTCAAAGGATTAGCTTTTGCGACTAAATTTTGTCGGTGATTCGGACTGCGACTCAGGTAACTTTTGCTAGAATTTACCATTTGTTTAACTATATATCAATCACATGTTAATGATCTTTGAATTGTTTCATAGGTATTTACAAGCTGAGCTGATCTTTTGACCAATGGCATTGGTGTCGTCGTTGTTTCTAATGAAATTTGAGAACCTCAGCGTTTAAAAAGATAGTTATGCCATGTAATAATTACAGTTAGTTTACTTTTTGTTTTTTTTTGTTTTCACATTAAGCTCAAATATATGTTTTGACAGGCTGGTGATGGAATGGGAAGATCACATACGAAGTAAACCACTTTTCCACAACTAGCAGCACCCTTGGGCTATGTAACAGAAGAAGATATGTTGTATGCAATGAAGGCTATCGCCATTTTTCAAGTTTGAGCCTTGCCATAAGTTGGTAGAGTGGGCATTTGAAAGCTATCTTAGGTGATTACTTATAACTTTTGAATTTGTATTGCTTATGACTTGATTACTTGAGACTTTTTAATTTTTTGGTGGCAGGGATAGGGTCAATTAGTTTTTGGGATTAGTGGTAATATTGGCCAAGTAAAGAGAAAATCAAAGAAAACATTACCCAAAATAATTGAGAGTTATAACCTGAATATGCGATCACACCATGACTTTTTGGACTCAAGGATCAATCAAAGTTATTTGTTCCGTAAGTACATAGTTTGTGTTAAAAGTACATAATTTGTGTATGAAAAAACTACCCAAAACACGTATCTATATAGGCGAAATAGGATACGGGTCAAAACAAGTTAGCTTAACCCATAAGCACTTTCATGGGTATTCTTTATTGGTTATACATATTTTTTACTATCGTTTGTGCAGTTTTTTGCTAGTTATCTATTTTTAAGGTGCTGGGTTTAAAAACGTCTGGTACTTAGGTACATAAATGTTAGAATATGATTGTTTGGGCATTAATGGTTGAATAGAGAATTTATCAAAAAAACTGTTTAGGAGCATTTGCACACTCAGGACGCCAATCTGTTTACAATATACTCTACAATGTTGTAAACAGCGTCTCTATATATGCAAAATAGGGTACGGGTCAAAACATTTTTATGGGCATTCTCCATTGGTTATACATGTTTTTAGCTAAGTTGCACGGGGACGGAAACGGGGACGGGGACGGTACGGGTACCGGGAAACGACAACATCTTAAAATTCAAGAAACGGGTACGGCGGAGAAACGTCTATGTGTTTTATAATATTTTAGTATATGGCAAATTGTCATCAAAAAAATATTACAAAACATTCAAAAATCTAAACAAATATTACTCACAATCATCAATTAAAAACTCTTAAACATCAAATTGTCTTCCCAAAAAACATTTAAGTAAAAAAACATCAACTACTTGTACCAGGATTTGAAGTCATGCTTACACAAATAAGAAACCTAAAACACATAATTATTAGTCATGCTACACAAATTAGAAGCTTATACAACATTAGCCAAAGTTATAATTGGTTTGCTTCTTATATTAGTCATGCTACACAATTATTAGTCATAACAGTAGCCAAGGTTATAATTGGTTTGCTTCTAAATTCTGATATAGTGATATACTGTTCAAATCATCAAATGCCATTATCCTTTCATTATCAAGCTATCTTTTATCTCTTTTTAAAGGAAAACATAAAAGATTAAGCCCTATTGTTTCCATCATTGAAAATTCTAAAAAAGATAAACATCATACAAATGGCAATATCATAGACAATAAAGAATTGATGATTGTATTTTACTCACCTGTTGATTGTATGTCGACTACAGAATGAGTTTACGAGTTCCGAAGGGTTTGACAAGATGAAGAGCCGTAACTTCTGAGTTCTGGAGGGTTTTAATCACGTAGGTTTTTTAAAATAAAAGACTTTTAGTTAATGGGCCATAGGGAAACGTGGGTTTTAGGGCCGAAAACGTTTCCCCAAACGTTTCTCATATAAGGATCCGCGTACCACAATTTTAGAAACGTTTCCTCTTTTCTTGGGGACGTTTCCCCGCGTTTCGGAAACGTCATACGGCATCTCGGCGGAGTTTCCGTGCATCCTAGGTTTTTAGTACCATTTGCAATTTCTGCTCCAAAGAGTATCCAAAACACGTCTCTATATGTGTGAAACATAGATTAGATACTATGTTGGATTAGATAATTCTATTCAGGTTCCTACTTCTAATCTGTTTTATATAGTTTCTAATTTTTTGTTTTATGTTACTAATGATTTGTTGACTTTTTGCAGGTAGCATGTATTCCATGTGCTTGCTTACATCGTTCTCCTTTGTTGTGTGACAAGAGTCGGAAGTTTATCTACGTCAAACAGGTTTTTAATCTGTATTTTTTTACTTTGACTTTGTATTTTGACTTATCTAGCAATTTGGATCAAATAGGATTTTGATAACATTTCAATTATGGATTATTGGTATGAGTTTGTAAGGGTGTGTAAGAAATCTATTTGTGTAAAGAAAAAATACGATGGTAACCAAGCTGCAATAACATGTTAGCCCCCGCCGCAACGCGCGAGTCATTTTCCAACTCGTTATAATCTAACTTCTTTTTTTAGAGTAAGTAAAGATTTTATGTACCACGAGGTCTATGATTTTCTTATTTCTATTAAGACATACGTGTTGTATATAGGATTTTTCCAACTGATTATTTTGTCGCTAGATTGCTTTTCTCATGTTGATGAGTGTTGTTCTGCATTTGGGAGATGATGGATGCGTATTTCAGGATCACGCATATATTTCGTATACGTTTTTTAAGCTACAAATTGTCAAATGACCCTTTCAACAACTTGAAAGGAGAAGACATATAAGAGAATTATATAGATTTGGAGAATGCTACTACACTACGTACACTAGCGTATGAATAAACTTGTGCATGTCGCATGAAATTTTCTGCATCTAATGCTTACTATAAGTATTACAATAAGAAAATCAAAACATAAGTTTACAAAAGATAGAGTTGCTTCAATAGAGAGCACTTGGAGGCAACGGAGTTCCAATCTGTGAAATTTCATATTTTGGGGTTGGACCAATAATACTTGCCGTTGCCTTGATGTTACTGGGATTGCAAATCGAAAAAAATGAATCAAAGAATTCTGAGTTTCTCCACAAGTCTTCACCTGCAGATGTTTTAAACGAGAGTAGTTGAACGTTCATAGCTGGACATGGGACCTGTCTTCTCAAATCATCGATGTCAATGACAAATTGCTTTAGTATATCATACCTAGTAATTACTTTAATGTTAAACCTGCTTGATAACTTAAGTGTGTCCCTTAAGTTAAGGAAGAAACAAACATCAATAGGATCAAGCAACTCGAGGTTTAGCAGAATTTGGTCGGGAACAGGAGTTGCAAATAACAAACTAGGAATTGCCCGTCCGCAAGTGTAACTGAAAAAGAGTAACTTTGGAGCTGCAACTTGGACACGGAGTGGCCGGTCAAGCCTTGCTTTTATGATTAATCTCTTCAAAGACACACATGTGATGTCCAAGATATCCTCACACCCATACCACCTTACCTTAAGGGTCAAACTCTCGAGAAAAGGAAACTTGGACGATTTGAGTAACTCGCTGAATGTAATATTGTCATCATCAAGCTCTAAACATAATTCTCTTACGCTTGCAAATGTATCCGTGATGGGTGTCCAACTCCACGGAATATTAGCCATTATGCGTAGACTAACCTTCTTTAGGTTCTTACCTAAGAATATCTCCTCGGACAAATGAAACTGAAACGAGTTAAAATTTGTAATTTGAGGCAAATCTCAGTGAGAGTGCTTTTGGAAACTACTTTCCGAATCCATTTGCGTACAAAAGAAGCCAACTCATCATCGTCTATGACCATTTGAAGTTTAAAACATGTGATTGGAATGTTGTACCGAAAATACCTTTGTAAAGTTGTGTCGATCATATTCATGTACTTTGTTGTTTGTTTGCCTGGAAGATGTACGTATTGACGAAACCTAAGGGTAGGGTTGGTAGACCAAGCGTGCAGCCATGACTTGGACACGACACATGTGCGGGCAGCTTGTTTTACCGGTAATAGCGATTGTATATGTTGGATCAAGTCATCTGGAATATCTTCTAACTGGGTCAGTTTGATTCTCTTAGTATCCGCCATCTCTGTGTACCAAAACACAAAGAATATATGTATCAAAACACAATAACAAGAAGATGTAGACGTATGATCGAGCTTTTCTTGGTTTCAGATAGTATCAAAGAGATGATTTTCTTTCGCCAAAACATCCTATATATACCTTTTATTTATAGTCGGCTATGTATATGGGCTGCTGCTATTGTTCAGGCCCAAATTCAATCCGTATCTCTCAATCTCTCATCTTATTTGTCGGTCATATTTTATGAGTTAGGATGAAACAAATATAGTAAGGTTGTGTTTGACAAAGTATTTTGGAGTATTTTAAAGCATTTAGTGTTAAGCATAGCGTAAATATTTCAACGCTTGTTTGGCAAAAAACATTTAGCATTTAAGATTTGGCCAAAATGCTATTTTCTAAATGCTCTTCATTAGCTTTAAAAATATTAGATTACCATTTTTGAATAAGATTACTATAATGCCCCTATCTATTAATTAATGAGTAATTGAGCATCGGTTCAAAACCAAACCGAACCGACAAAACCGACCCGAACCGAAAACCGAGTTTAAGGAAAAACATGAACCGAAACCGAACTGAATTTTACCGAGAAAAACCGAAACCGAACCAAACCGACAAAAAACGAACCGAATAGATAATTTAGGCCTTTTTTTCTTGAATCTAAGCCGAACCGAAACCGAACCGAACCGACAAAACCGAAACCGAAAACTATAAATATACAAAACCGAAAACCGAACCGAAAATGGTCGGTTCGGCTCGGCTCGGTTTTTCAGTTCGGTTGGGTTTTCGGTTGAGTTTGCTCAGCCCTAATGAGTATTGTTTATATGCCTTCAACCCACCTTCACTAATTCGGTTAATCAGCAGGTGATATCCCTAAATGTCAAGCTTCATCTCATTCTATAGTTTCTTCAACGTCTTCTAATATTCGGACCATCCATACATGGTTTCATGTTGTACCTATCTACTCCGTCCAAAAACTTTCAAACATCCACATACTTCCACGATACGTGTGATAGTCTAGACCTTCTATCCGAGTATAATTCTAACTGCTAATAAAAAGGTCGATTCGGAAGCATACCGACGAAGCTAGGAACCTGATAAAAGTCACGAGCCAAGCTGATAAAATTGAAATTGGATTTCCCTTTCTTTCCACCAAGCCAATGTCAAAGTTGTAAACTCTTCGGGCCTTAATTTAATAAAAGTTTTGTAGCCATAATTTCCCAACTCGCACCGTATGGGGCGATGTTCGTTGACGCTTGTAGCTCATCAAATAAACTATAATAAAGGTTTATATAATGTCACTTGCCATTCGGACGATCCTGGCCCTAATCATTTATCAACATTGGGTTTGTATTTGACCAAATTTTGTTTGGCTTGATAAATTCCAAATAATATTTTAAAGTAACTTTCCATAGAAAAAAATTATGGGAGTTCATATAGTTGGTGGTCGGGGTTGTCAGCGTCCTAACCCCAATGATAATCTAAATTGTTCATAATTCTTGTATTAAAAGTTCTACGCCTCCAACATTTAAACATGGATTAAGTGCGGCGGAACAAGTAAAAACCAAAGGTAAATTAGCAAAATATTTTACAAATTTCTTTTTTATAACTTTAACCATTCTTCTAAACATTTGACTAGGTGAGGTTTTTAATTCGTCTAATTTTTTCCCGTCCATACAAATTTTGATTTTAAAACTAAATGAGCTTAGTTGGTAATAATACACCCCGATAATATAGTTCTTGCACTTTAAAAAAACATTGTAAAAAAAATAGTTAAATCTTTTAGTAAATCCCAATCTTGGTCGCTTTATCCGAACGGACTTATTTCTATTAACAAGTGTTTCATTAAAAGCGTTTAAAGTCTCACGTTGTCGTAATATATTTTCAAACATCATGCAAGTAGAATTCCACCTAGTATTATTATCATAGCAAGGTCCTAGGGGTTCTTCACCACATTTTTAACGAAAAACGTCTATAATTCATTTGTCGTCTTAACTCGAACTATAATACGTTACTAATAAACCCCTAAATTTCATCCTTCAACTATCACATATTTTTAATGCGCTTTGCACTGAGGGGAAAGGTAGAGCCGAAGGGGAAAATGGTAGGAAGGACAAAATAGGAAGGGGGGGGGAACGGATAAATTTAAACATGAGGCATCACAACGGAATGAAAAAAAAAGACCATCTAAACGGTTTTATACGTAATTTTAACAAATCCATAGCTCTAGTATTATTAGATGCATTATCTAATGAAATCGTAAAAACTTTATCATCTAAATTATATTCAATTAAAGTGTCATGTAAAATTTTTCTTAAATTAGATCCCGTATGAGGATAACCAAATAGTTTAAAAGCAATTGTCCGTTTCATTAATAACCAAGATTCGGGATTAAACCAATGAGCCGTAACTTTATCATCTAAATTATATTCAATTGTCCGTTTCTCAATCTCTCATCTTATTTGTCGGTCATATTTTATGAGTTAGGATGAAACAAATATAGTAAGGTTGTGTTTGACAACAAGTATTTTGGAGTATTTTAAAGCATTTAGTGTTAAGCATAGCGTAAATATTTCAACGCTTGTTTGGCAAAAAACATTTAGCATTTAAGATTTGGCCAAAATGCTCTTTTCTAAATGCTCTTCATTAGCTTTGAAAATATTAGATTACCATTTTTGAATAAGATTACTATAATGCCCCTATCTATTAATTAATGAGTAATTGAGCATCGGTTCAAAACCAAACCGAACTGACAAAACCGACCCGAACCGAAAACTGAGTTTGAGGAAAAACATGAACCGAAACCGAAAACTATAAATATACAAAACCGAAAACCGAACCGAAAATAGTCGGTTCGGCTCGGCTCGGTTTTTCAGTTCGGTTCAGTTTTCGGTTGAGTTTGCTCAGCCCTAATGAGTATTGTTTATGTCTATTTATTTACGTCATTTAATTTAATTATTTATAGTTATAGCTAATGCTATGCAACCAAACGGTTTTATATAACAAATTGCTTCTGCTGCTAACTGCTACTGCTTACTGTTCATGCTAACTGCTACTGCTTATTGCTAACTGCTACTGCTACATTTCATCAAACATACTCTCAGTATGAGTTTAAAAAATATTAGAGTTAACTATATATTTTTCCTTTGGTCTATCGGGTATTTCATTTTCAGTTCATTTTTATAAAAAGTATCAGGTTTGGTTCAAGATGAAACTAAAACACCCGTCATTGGTTTAGTCGAAATACAATAACTGAAGTTCGGGTGTTCCACGAAACATAGGAAATCACTTCAACAGTCGCCCACCGTCCAGTAACAACAACAAACAATAGAAGTCCAAATCAAACCGTAAAAAAAACCCAAGCAAAGACAATATCACAAACAAGTTTTTATGACGCATACTATTGGATTTATAAGGATCTCATTATTCTTACTCTCTACCCATGTGGGATAAGTAGACACATTTATGAAAATGCTGGTCATCATAAATTTATAATCCATAGTGATTCGATTTTTCATCAAAACAAAAAACTCATTTTTCTTTTTTTTTAAGTTAAAATGTATTGCAAACGGTAAGTCGTTAAGCGACAAAAAATACCCTATTGCGACGAGATTTTTTTGTCTTTTAGTAGACGGGCACTTCGACGAACCCTTTTTTTAACATTTTTTTAGTTTGCAATTTACGACTGAAAAACTCACATGCGATTTGTTCTCTAAAAATCATGTGTGATTTCTAAAATAACAAATCAAGTCTGATTTTACAAATCACACGTGATTATTAAAGGCGTAAATCTCAACACTCACAAAGAAAATCGAAAAACATGTTCATCGAAAGTATAATGAAGTTTTCTTGTATAAAAAGATGATTTAATTTTCGTCGCGATGTTATGATTCGTTTCGCGTAACGTTTAAAGGTTATGTGTGATATTTATTTTAAAAAATAAATTAAATCGAGGGTTTTTTAGTTTGATGAAAAATAAATGTAAAAGTTTTTATTGAATCATTAAAGAATTTGTGTTTTATATTAAACAAGCAGGATTACCTGCGCGTTGTTGCGGGGCGTTGTTGTGGGGCATTAATTTTTTTTTGTTTTTTTTTTGTATTTTTTGCGGGTTTATTTTTTCGGTCTCATGTTTAATAGTTTTTTTTCTTCTTATATGGGCTTATGTGTTGGGCCTCATGTTTTAAGGTTTCTTTTTTTGGCTATATGAGTTTTTTTTATAATTTTATGGGATTACGTGTGCCTTAAATGACAATCGCGCGTTACTGCAGGGCATTTTTTTATTGTATTTTGTGCGGGTTTATTTTTTCGGTCTCATGTTTAATAGTGCGGGTTTATTTTTTCGGTATCATGTGTAATGGTTTGTTTTTTTTTCCTTATACGAGTTTATGTCGCACGTTGTTGCGGGGTGTTAAAATTTTATTTTGTTTTTTTCTTTGTTTTTTTGTTTTTTTAGTGCGAATTTATTTTTTTCGGTCTCATGTTTAATAGTTTTTTTTATATGGGCTTATGTGTTGGGCCTCATGTTTAAAGGTTTTTTTTAGCTATATGAGGTTTTTTTTTAATATAATTTTATGGGATTTGGGTAAATATGTGTCATATATTTGGGCTTATGGTTTTTAGTGGCGTGAAACGACACGTTTAATGCAATCTAGAGTTGTACGTATGTGACCTTGTCGATTATTTTAAAGTTATTAGGTATCGAAGATGTTTCCGCGAATATTTTTTTATCTGAATAAATCGGTATTTTTGTAATATTTTTTCCCCCTATTTTGTGCCAACAATTTAAAAAAAAAACCAATTGGGCCGGCCCAAAGTGAGGGCTCAATAAACTGGCCTAAAGTGAGAGCCCAACAAAAAATACTAAATGGGCCACTGTAGCAACGATGGCAATACGCCGTCGTTTCAAACGGGAAATGATATATATATAATAAGTTGATACAACACTAGTTCCAATTGATACAAATACTAGAAATGATGCAAATACACTAAAATCTTCGATCGTATCTTGGAAACTCGTAAGTAAGCTTATGTTCAACCACTAAAAGTGCCTTCCTAAAAATTAAATCAAGCCACGTGTTTTTCATATAATAAAAAACAAATGTAAAGCATAAATATGAACTGATCGAGTATTTATTCATATGGCTGAACCTGCCAATCAATATTTATTCATATGGCTCTTTGGGATTTTTTATCTAATCTTGTACGGAGATGGAACGGCGAAGCTATTATAATGGGTGACTTTAATGACGTTGTCAATGGCCCTCGTAGAATATTTCAACTTTGGTCGCGAGAATTTTGCCTCATTGTGGATTTTAAGTTTGGTTTTCTAAGTTTTCATAAATTTAGGGAGGGTGATATCACTTTTCGTGACCGTGTATTTCATGAGAAAATAGGGGAGTATGTCAAAAACATAGATCTTTTGTCTTTGATTGAGGATGAAGACTGTTTTGTTAGCCTTTCTGATTCAGACTCCGTACGAGTAATGTTTATTGTTAGCTTTGGAAGTTATTATTTCTATGGGGCTGAGTTGAGATTTGCCGTTGATTGATGTATTTCTTAGGAATGGTTGAGGATATTGATATTTGGAATAATTTTGTCCTTAGGGGAGAATATTATGTGGCGATGGGAGTTTTACTGGTGCAATCAGGAATGTTACCTTGAACCATAAGTAGAGCGCCTTAAAGCTTTGGGAAGAATTACCCGAACTTTGTTCGCGAATATTCGTGTCTGGCTTTTTATTGGCTTTCAGGTCTTGTCTATTGTTGAACACTGTTTCCAGTCAATTTAAGACATAAAATTTGATTTCTAATTTTCTCACCATTCATTTACCATTTTTAGATATGGATTCTAGAGTCATCATGTGCGAATTGGTCGTTTATGGTATAGATGTTCATGAGAAGCAATCTATAGTGGATTGTTCCGTGTGTCTGTCCATAGCATTTCCATTGTAAAGTTGGGAGAATTTATGGGACAAACCTTTTTCATGAGGTGAGTTGCAATTATTATTTTTCTTTAAATTATTGCGTACTTCTTTGTTCTTAACTACTCTAGTTTTTCCTCAGAGGTAAAAAAACTAAATTGTGAAATCCTATCCAAACAAATGTGAGGCGCAATCAGAATGGTTTAGAAGGAGCACAATTTTTTCAGTGTATATCTGCCGAGGGTGCCACAACCTGTTGAATATGGATGTCTTTTTTGGTTCTTACTTAAATAATTATCATTAGCTTAGACATATGGGTGAACAGGTTGGAGATGCAGACCCTGTTTGTCTGCTCCTTTTGCCCTAAAGATCTATCTCTGTTAAGGATCGTGATTAAAAGGCGTTAAGAGGGTTTGTGCACCAGTTTGATGATTTACCTAAGAGATCAGAGTTTAAAGAAGAACGTGTCTTAGCTATAACTAGAGACTATTATTAATGTAAGTTTTTTACTACTTCGTTTTCTTACACTAATTTTTCATATATCAGCCATTCTGGTTTACTTACCATATTTTTTTAACGCAGGTTATAACTAAAAAAACAAAAAGAGATCATATCTGAAGCAAAGTATAAATTGAATAGTTGTTCGATAAGACAGTGGTGATATTGTGTGATAAATATTAGAGTGATTCAAGATGCCTGGTGAATTTTCGTCGGATTACTTGTGTCCAAACAAAATTATCTGCTAAAAAGCGTTGCTATCAATGGAGAACTGGTAGATGTATTGGTTGATTTATGGTTGATGAGGTATTGATTTCTACAAGTGTTCATATGCAATGATTAGTTTAATTTATATAGTTTCATAACTTTTGATTCTAATAGTCTTATCTTACACAGAATGTTTTTGTTGAAGCAGAAACAGATCTTTTCTCAGGTTATAGGTTTTTTTTTATTTAACTAAGTGTTATAGTGTTGATGCCAGTTTAACTATGATATGTATCACAGGATGATAGTCTGTAAGATCAAAAAGCTAGAGGCTAAAATAACGGTTGGCAGTGGAGAGTGTGACTGAGGTTCATTAAATTGAAAAAGAAGAAGAAAATAGCATGAAGAGTGGCCTTCTAAGTAACTCCACTCACATGAAACTTGCTTTAGAAAAATGTGGAACAAACAAGAGGAGGTATGTTAATGTTCTCAGGCCACCGTTAGAAGAAGATACAGATGTAAAAGTTCATTAGCTTTTGTAGGACTTAAAAGCAGAAATAATGTGCTGATGAAGAATGATTGGAAAAGTTGTCACACTGCTCAATAGTGGGAACGAAGAAGTATGTATTTTACATCTAGTATTATTTTGCCTAACTTGTTTATGAACATAAGTAATGGCTTTTATGTTTTATGTTTAGGATTTAAACCGGCCGTTCAAATGCATCGACAAAGTTTACTGCAATTTTCTTTTGGAACAGTTTCTTGTTACATCTAGTTGGCGTAAGTTCAAGTTTCCTTGGTGCAATGATATTATTGTTGATGGGCGTTTTCTAGGACTTCTATTATTGGGCGTTGACGATAAACCGTTTTAGGGGTGGGTTACTCCTTGTTTCGATATGTTAAGTGAACTATAAAGCAATTTTGTTTTTACTTTCCTTACATCATGATGTGTGATCCCCTATTAATTCTTTTTTAATTATGTTTGATTTTATTTACAAGTCACCAATGAATTTGGGGTGTAGGTAATGTGGCCATTTTAGGACAAACATGTCATGGTGGTCAATTGTTAGCTGTTATTTTCATACTCTTCTAACTTTCATGATTCAATGTTCTACTTATATGCTGTTGTTGAAATGACCCATGGTCTCATGGAAGGAGGTGAACAGGTATCTAGGTTAACCAATGTTATAGCACATAATTCGTATTTTATTTATGAAACCCAAGTGTGTGTGGGTACATTGAATGTTTCACTTTTTTCTGGACGTGTCGTAGACCTTTTATGACAGTTTTAAAAGATCTTTGCATGTTGAATATCGTCCGTTGCGGTATTCTCAAGAGCATGAGGGATGTTAGTTTAAAGACTTTGACTGCATTGTTATCTTACAACGTACTGGTAGTGTGTTTAGCGTTCAGCCAAAGGCAATTCGATCCTCAATTTCAGCTATAGTATGTAGTTTACTCATGCATAGATGTACCCTAAGCAGGGTGGGTATTTGGTGATTGTGGCGTGATGTGTTGATTATGCCTATTTTCTCTTTACGAGTTGAGTAACGCAAAACCTAATGTTAAATTGTGTTAAGTTATTTTTTGGTGTTGAAGAGATCCAATTCCTATTGTTGAATGTTTTATTTTTTATTTTACTACGTTAGCTAATGGGATCCATTTGGCGGTTGAAGATCCAATCCAGATGGCCTTGGCTTATCGAGAAAAAATGGTCAAATTTTATTTCGAGCACAAGATCATATATGAATCTTAGTTTTGATGTATCAAGAACTGGTTGTGTCAAAACTTCTGTGAAACTGATATCCATTTGCATGTGTATTTTGGAAATGGAAACAAATTTATCACATGTTGTACAGGTAAGAATCTATTTCCTTTTGTTGTAACTTTAATCTTTGAAGACATTTGTGATGAAAAATATAAACATTGGCAGGGAGTAGGTGTCCAAAGAAATTTCCTATTTTATTACATTGTTGTGTTTCCATACTCTTTAATAACATAAAAAATATGTTGCATCAAAGGGTCATCCAAGTTGACTCTGAAAGACCGCTGGCATTGATTGCTGGAAAGTAATACTCTGCTTGTTGTGAGCTTACAAGGCATATCCCTTTAAGAGTTGCTTAAACGATTTATTGAGACTAATAATCGTAGCCTAAGCTGATAGCTTTTCAATTTAATTATAAATATACTTACTTTTGTGTATGCAAATGGCATTCCCTACAACCCCTGGTTCGGTTGTGACCACGCCCCCGCACATTCCACATCTTATTCGTAAACCGGTTCCTCACATTGAGATCTATTACGTTTCGTGCTCTTTTTTTGGTTACAGCTGGTTTCGGAATAATGGGTGGCTTAACAACCGGCAGGTTATTAGGTATCTGCCCAACTAGAAACTTCTTCACCACAAGACTATAACAGCTCCTTGGTAATGTACCTTTAGAGCTGTTCTCATAAACATTTATTCGGTTTTATATAAACAGTATTTAATATGTTAAATCTATAAAACTATGCATACTAGTAAAACTTGACATAATGGCATAACCTGAAACTTGCAAATTTTAGACATGTGCTATGTACGTTTAACATAAACTCCAACAGTTTCTTACCCTTGGATGTCATTCTACACTTCATAAACTTTGCTGCCAGTGTTCAATACCTATATAACAATTAAATGCTGCCTTTTGCATTCTTTTTCTCATTTTTGCTGTAGCCGAAGGACTGTATTCACTCCATTGGTCATCTAAATAAATAAACAAAAAAAACAATATAAACGATCTATAATGACTATTACTTTATCATATAGTGATAAATTAGAAATGTATTAAATAATAACCTGTATTTTCTTATCCGACGAGTCACAATACCATTTTTGCACAAGCTGCCTGTACCACTCCATTAGGTTTGTAATAGGAGCTTTTCTGACATCTCTTGTTAAATTTAACTTGCTATTGACGTTGCTGAGTTGGACCGTCATGTTCAATTTGTATACGTTCAGAGTGCAATATGCCCTAGACCACCTTTCAACCAACTAGCTTAATCTACCTTTGGTATACATCTGGTCTTTGCTTCAAGTTATTTTTTGCCATTCTTCAAGAATCATCAATCCCGAATATGCTCTCGCGAACATCTTCCAGAATAAACACTGCAGCTTAATACTCACTTTAATTGCATTCTCTATATTGTGCAATGCCTACAACAATAACCATGAAATGCATTTGGAAATACAGCTTTACAAGACGATAAGATTGCTGCATGTCTATCATATATGATAGTCAAATCTAGAATTTCCCCTATACACTCTTTCAACTTGGACAAAAAATAATGGTACATGAAGGACCAGTTTCCACCCTGGAAAAGATCAACCACCTGGGGGCATTTGGTCATAATCTAACTGTTGCCATCCATTCCGCAACAGTCTAACAGATTTGTGCCTTTTATCGTCCCTTTGTGATGTGTTGCGTCAATACATCTATCAGGTCGCATATGGTATTTAAAAGTCTGATCTGTAATTCATAGGTGAATTAGTATTGAATAAATTACACAAATAAATAACATTAAACTCAACTTTATTAATAATATTACCACAACACCAAAAGTATAAAACCATCTTTAAAGCGATCTTCATTATCTCAGTCTCAATGTGAGTAACAAGTACATATTTGCGCACCTCTCTAAATTATAACAATAATACAGTAAACTATGCAACAGATGATTTGTGTGCAACCCGTAATGATTCCAAAGCAACGGTTCTTTTGATCTTCCATGCTTGTTGTAATAATTAATTCAATGCTTCATGTCCGTTGTAGATGTCTTTGTTATGGCCTCTTTCCCTTGTAGATTCGACTCGTATCTTTTAACTTAGGTTCTAGTAAATGACCTAACAGTTTTGCTGTAGCATTACGATGATGCATACCTATTTATGTTTTAGGACAAGTGTGATGGTCGTTTAACAGTTACTTAATTCTTTTACTTACTACATTGCACTTTTTTGATATATTTTCCTGTGCATTCAGATTTCTACAAATTTACAATCATACCTAATTGTATCTGAGATTTTCTAGCTTAAACTGATAACCGTCTAAGAGGGCCTTAGAAACCAATTGCCTACATACATTATGCTCTTGCTTATCATTTATTTCACCCTTTTTTCCAAATACGTGACGACATGTATGCTTGTGTCTTTATGAGGTTTTGATAATGGGTTTAGCGATGTTGTTGGAGTGGAGTAGAATGTATTTAAGAATTTTTTGGACCAATACAGTTTCATACATGTTGTTTGCCCATTACTTAAAAGGTTTCATTTCGGGTAGAAATTAGATTCATTAGTAAGAATAACGGCACTTTAATATCGAAATTATGATTGGCAGAACTAGAAGGTATTGAATTTAAGCATTTGTCAATCGTTTTAATCAAAAGAGTTTTTATCGTACCTGGTTTCGTAGCTGCTAAATTGCTTTTGATGAATAAAAACTGACATTCATCTTATTGTACTCTATGTGGATGCACCTAGTACCAATCTTATAAACTCATCATGATATCGCAGTATCGTTTTCAAGTTGAACTTTTTCCTTTCACATAAGAAATAGGTTCAGTGTACTTATCTTTTTTTTGAGAGTAACACCGGACGTCATTTCTCAAAAAACAAAATACAAATTAATTTCATCCACTTGATTCACCCATTATTTTTATAACCAGATATCATTACAAGACCAAATTGTTTGTTTTATATGTTAAGTAGAAGTTAAACTTTACATTCTAATAAGCATAAATACGCACTCAAAAACCCCTATGTCAAATACGGCTTGCAACATTTTAGTAATGTGGTACTGCGCGACGATTGATCCACTCAACGTCTGAGATGTCTCGACCGTTATGCGTCTACCTGTTAATTAATTGTAAATGAACTTTAACAAATTATAATCATAGTAACATTGACAAATTAATAAAAAATTAAGTCAATTTTTTAATGTAATTATGTTTTTATATAAAAGTTGAGTAACTCGTCCGTTGATATGCTTTGGATTGGCAACTGCTCAACTACTTAATTACACTTTGATTTCAAGTAAATAAAATTACAAAGTATTTCCTTACTCAATTTAATTACTCATAAAATAAACTCAACAACCCAGTTAAGAACTTTTTACGTTGTACTACTCGAACGTTGAATACATCGACCGTTGATACTCGATTGATCAACTGCTCAACTAAATAAATGTACACTTTGGATTTGGAATATTAATTAATGTTAGTATCTTTACATTTAATATGTTTAAAATAATAAACTCAACTAACCCCTATAAATAAGTTTTGAACATATACGAAGTGAATTGCTTTCGAACCCGTGAGCACCTTCGACCGATAATGGCTCAATGCGCCTATTAATTAATTGTAACATGAACTTTATAATTTTATTATCAAGTAACAAGACTTTGACAATTAATAAAAATTAATAAAGTCAGTTTATAAAAGTTAATATGATTTTTATATAAGTAGAGTACTCGACCGTTGAATGCTCGACCGTTTACTGCTCGACTGTCAACTGCTCAACTACTTAATTACACTTTGATTTGACAAGTAATAAATTACAAAGTAACTCTACAATTAATACTATAAAAATAAAGACTCACGCAACCAACATATGAACTTTATAACTTGTGACTAATCGACTGTTTGAGGTATACGCCGACTGACATAACTGCTTCAATATTAAAGTAAACTTTTGATTTTGATTTGACTATTAATAAAATGTTCGTACAGTAAACTTTTCATTTAATATGATAAATAAACTCAACAACCCCTATAAATGATTTAGAACATATACGCTAGTGACTGCCGCGCTCGGACCGTTGAGCACTAACGATTGTAATAGTGTGACCATATCGAACGTTAATGCTCAACTAGTTATATTCTTTGTAAAGGAACTTTAATATTAATAATCTTTTTTTTATAAGTGTACACTTGATAATTTAATAAATATTAGAAAGTACAGTTTAAAAGTTAATATGAATCTTTTATATAAGTAGGTAACTCGTCCGTTGTATTGCTCGGACGTTTGAATTAATGCTTCGTCTGGATAATGCTTCAACTACTTAATTACACTTGTATTGGATTTGAACAAGGTAATAAATTACAAAGTAACTCTACAATAATTCATAATTAAAATTAAACTTAACAACCCCACATAAGAACTTTCCTACGTTGACTAATCTCGAATTGGCAACTGTTCAACTTATAAAAGTACACTTTGATGACTCGATCCGTTGAAACACCACTTTGAGTGCGTTCGTACCGTTACTGCTCAAACTTGTTAATTAATTGTAAAGGAACTTTAAAATTAAATAATCAATTAACCATAGCTTGACATTAATTAAAAAATAAAGTCAGGTTTATAAAGTTAATATTGATTTTTATATAAGTAGTAGTACTGACCGTTAGAGATGCATCGACAGTTGACTGCTCGATGGCACCAAAATCTGGAATAAACTACTTAATTACACTTTGATTTGACAAGTAATAAATTACAAAGTAACTCTACAATTAATACTCATAAAAATAAACTCACAACCCCCATAAGAACTTTATACGTTGACTACTCGACCGTTGACTACTCGACTGGCAAGTGCTCAACTAATAAAGTACATTTTGATTTGACTATTAATAAATGTTAGTAAGTAGCTTTACATTTAATAAGCATAAATAAAATCAACAAACCCCTATTATATATACATTTAAAATTATTTACTGTAAGTGAATCTGCTGACTGACAGTTGAGCACTCAATGTTGATTGTGCTTCGATCCGTATGCTCAACTTGTTAATTACACTTTAATTTGACACTTAATAAATTGTAAAGGAACTCTAAATTTATATCAAGTTAACTAACTTGCAATTAAACAAACAAAAGAGAAGTCAGTTTATAAAAGTTAATATGATTTTATAAGTAGAGTACCTCGACCGTTGTAATGCAGACCGTTGACTTTTCGATCGTTGTATACTAGACCGGCAGCTGCTCAAATAGTTATTTTACATTTTGATTTGAACATGTAAATAATTTCATTATAAAATTGTAAAGTGTAGCATAAACCACCAATTAAATATAGCCACCATCATTTTGTGGATATTTCTTTGTAAAACTTTTGTGGATGTAGCAAAACTCATTTGTTATTCATTCAATAATATCAACTAGTGTTATGTTATGTATGATTTTTCCTTTTTCCTAGAAATGGGTTTTTTTGAATATTGACCAGAATAAACTATCGGGGTACTAAGTCAATCATAGCTGACTTGCATAAAAGCGAATACGGTGGGTACGAAACTAAGAATTAATCCATCTTACTTAAACTATTACAAGAATCGTGACGTATATAAGAGGTTGTTAAAAAAAAGTCAAGGTTAATTCTAAAATAGAGATGCAAGAGGTTGTAAAATATAATTTCAGCTGGTACAACCTCCACGAAATAGCAAAGTCTAATATACCAACGCAATGGTCTAATTATTTTTATCTTTTTGACATTTTCCTCTTGTAGCATTGCATCTTTTCTTAATAAATATACCAATCAAATGTTTGACGTGTCTTGCATTATGTTTCTTAAACAGATTGCAATCTTTGTTTATTCTTGGAATTAGCACCGCATTTGAACAAAGGAATAATATAATGTGTAATGGAACTTTATATTTACAATTATAATGTAAGATAGAATGCCACCTAAGAGGATACGTACTATATGATATTCGAGTGCATAAAAGAAGAGTAATCAACTTTAATTCCCACAATAACCATCTTTTTGTAAGAAACAATGTTTTCAACTTGCTCTCCGCCGCGAAGCGTGGGATTTGACGTTCATTTATGTTGGACGGAGTTGCACATTCGGTAAACCTATGCAGCAGATGAAAAGTATAACGAAAGCAAAAAAAGTAACTGTAACGAAGTAGTAGTATGCAACCCACAATAGGAGTATCCAACATGTAAATCAACACCATATCAACGAACCATTTCAAATTAGCAACAAATATAAGTAGTATAACACGAATTATATTATACAGTAACAGGTTTTATCACTTTAGTGAACTTTAGCATCTTATAAACGAAGGTTAATGATAGTTTTGGTTTTATATCATGCTACAGGGACATCGTTTGCAACCGCCACTATATCTTCGCCCCAGTCCATCGCTTCTTTCGACCAAAACTTGTGACAAATTTATTTCGCAAGGATTCCCCATCTACAATCACAAAACTACGTTAATAGAGACTTATCAATTCTTATTTTCAGCAGAAATGAATGGACAAAACATACAAGCCAATTTTCAACAACCACCTATTTGCCTTCTTTTCGTACTTCATCTTTCTATACCTCTTTTCAGCTCTTTGATAGGCTTGGCAAAGTATTGCCTAAATTCACATAGATATGCCAGTAGTGGACAAATTATCATATGATATAAACTTATTAGACTGAATGTAATGGGACGGTCGACCTCGGTCGGTCGTCCCATGTGGCACCTAAGAGACGCGTTCCCCCCACTACGAAGACCAAAACAGACGCGTCCCCCCAACCTTTGCAATCTTTCGGTCGTGCAGAAGACCGAGTAAATGAAAAAAAATTTCGAGCCATTTTACTAGCCGTTTCATATAAAAAAAATTAAAAATTAACCCCTTTATTTTCTATAAAACCCAACATCTTCTTTCTTATTTTCACACACATATACACTTTTTATCAAAAACACACACTACAAACATTATGTCTCAAATTAATTCCGAGTGTTTATTTTTCGATGATACGGATGATGAAACGGAAGTGAATAGTTTACTCTCCGGTTTTTTAATAGACGCTGCTTTGGTTATTCAAGCATCTACTCCTACAATCCAAAAATACCAACGAAGCCATATGGTTAGAGATCGTTACGGTGCTCATGACCGTCTAGTGCTAGCTTACTTTGCTAAAAAACCATTTTACAACGCCTATTTATTTCGTAAACGATTCCGAATGAACCGATCGCTGTTCACCCGCATTGTTCGAGATTTGTCTGCTAACTGCCCTTATTTTCAAGAAGGGTGTGATGCTGTTGGAAAAGCTGGCATCTCTGCTTTAGTGAAGTGTACCTCCGCGATTCGCCAACTAGCATACGCTGCTGTTCCAGATTCTCTAGACGAATATTTACAAATCGGTGAAAAAACTTCTCGTGATTGTTTGATGCATTTCTGTAACGGGGTTATAGAGTTATATGGCGAGGAGTATTTGCGAAGGCCTACGCAAACTGACGTCGAAAAACTCTACGCTTTTCACGAGAACAAACATGGGTTTCCTGGTATGATAGGCAGCATAGACTGTACAAAATGGCCGTGGGCTCAATGTCCACAAGCATATCGTGCTCAATTCAGTAGGGGTGATTCCGGGTCAGAGCCATTCATTTTGTTAGAAGCGGTTGCCTCACAAGATTTATGGATTTGGCACGCCTTCTTTGGTGTTGCAGGGTCGAACAATGACGTTAACGTTTTACGTCAATCCCCTGTTTTAAATGATCTTAAAGTAGGAAAAGCACCAGAGGTTCCATTCGTGGCTAACGACGTGACTTATAAATGGGGATATTATCTTACTGACGGGATATATCCAGAATGGGTTGTGCTTATGAAGTCTATTTCGCAGCCAGGGTCAAATGATGTGAAGCGAATAAGATATAAGCAAGCGCATGAAGTAGCAAGAAAAGATGTGGAACGAGCGTTTAGCGTGCTAAAGAAAAAATAGGCTATCGTAAGAACTCATGCACGGTCGAGGAGTCTTAAAAGGATTACGCATTTGATGTACACTTGCATCATATTACATAATATGATTCGCCAAAATAAAAAAAGGCGATCTCTGGCAAATATTATCCGGAAGAAAAACATCGTGAAGATGATCCAGTAAGATCAACACAAGATAGGCTACGAGTTATCAGAGAAATACACGACGAAGAAACTCATCTTAGTCTTAAAGCCGATCTAGTGGAACACATTTGGCATCGAACAAATGCACACTAATTTACTGTAATTTTTTATCTTTCTGTAATTTTTTTCCGTCTTTTCTTCCGTGTATTTTTATTTCCGTATTTTAATTTGTAATGTTTAATTATTAATGTAATATTTTTTTTAAAATTTGTTCGGTCGCCTGTGCGGTCACCACTACGGGTGTTTGGTCACTGTGTGGTCTACGAGAGAGAAAGCTGAGTTGACGCTGACGTGGCGGTGTCCTCTGCGGTCACCACTACGTTTAGCCTAAGAGGGTGTCATCGGTGGGCGCGATCGTGGTGGTGCTAATGTGGTTGTTACCGTAGGAGGTGAGGTGATGAAGCCGAACAAGATGGGTGTGTTTGTGATCATGAGATCGAGCAAACACAAAGATTTTCCTTGAATGATGATCGGTGACTGTTATGGTGGACGTTAGTTACATTGACAATAATTTCGTTAAAACATATAGCCTGTTCTGGATCTTTAACCAAAGCTGGGACCAGGCAATGGAAAAGCTCGATCAACGTCCTTCCCTCTCGAGGTTCAAAATGTGGAGGTACCTTTACTGTCACCTACTAGCTTTTCAATTCATTATGCTAACGTGAAACTAAGGAGGATAGATGTGCCTAAGGCGTAAGCAAACTTTCGCGCCAAATTCATGGCCTATTTTGTAAAATTTAACATATTCAACGTATTCACAATAAAACACGTGTAAAAGTAGATAAGCGAAATCTTTCAATTGTCACCAATGTGACTAGAGTGACCCCTACGCGGTTGAAGATCAAGCGAACAAGTTGCATCAACTCTAACGTTAACATGGTATGTGACGGAGGACATTAAGTAACTATCGAGACATTCATGTAACCAATGAGACATTAACGCAACCATCATATTTATTTATACAATTTTTCTAAAGATAGTTGATTATAAGACCTAAAGATGTGTCTGATTTGAGGTGGCATGATGGTGGTAGTGTTAATGTGGTTATTACCGATGTCGTGGTCATGAGATTGAGCGGACACAAAGACTTTCCTTTTATGTGTCTTTTATTTGATAAATGATGATCGATGACTGTGGTGGTCGACATTGGTCATACTAACAATAGTTGCGTTAGATCTATAATAGTTATGTGCAATATTAATAGTATATTTTGTAAAAATTAACATATACAGCGTATTCACATTAAAACACGTTTAAAAGTAGCAAAAAATAAAAGTTATAATATATCATTTTACCGTTTTCAACCTTAAATAATTTTGATATCACACAATACGCATTATACAATGTAGTAAATATATGAGTAAAATTAACAATTTGTTAACTCAAATCTATATTTATTACACATATCATTGTAAAAAAGTTATTTATGAACAATTAAATCCGGAGAGAGGGGATGTTACATTCTAAATTTTACCTTTTTAGTAAAAAAAAAACAAAATTTAACCCTACTTTCATGGTAACTTTTATTCCTTTGTGGTAATATAATTTTTTTATAAAGAGATAAAAAGATCTACGGATTTTATTTTAATAAAGTCAGAAGACCTAAAGTCGTCTAATAAAAACAAAATAGAAAACATTTATGATAAGAAAATAGTAGCATTTAATGTCTAGCATTGATGAGACAATAAATCAACGCATATTATTTCAACCAGAAAAAAAAAGATTATATTTATGTGACATTGTGAATGTGAAGAGTTCAATCAAGTTATTAACCACAAGCTGCTATTTTTTTATAACTCTTCCGACGATGAAGTTGAAGTTAAATGCAAGTTACTCAGAAGATAATCAACTAAACAACTCATCTAAACTTAAAAGACGATTTAATAGAACACTTTTGGAATCATGAAAATCAAAAATAGGTTAGTCATTTTATTATTGTAATGTTTTAATGTTATTTGAATTATTTATGTAATGTTTTTGGATAGAGATCCTCTAAAGTTCAAACGAACTTTACCGGTAAAGTTCTCTCACAATATAACAGTGGGGTCTACGGAGGGACCCGGTTTACTTTATTAGTGTGAGGGAACTTTACCGGTAAAATTCATTTGAACTTTAGAGGATCTCTATCCAATGTCTTTTATTATTATGTAATGTTTTTATTTTTAATGAAATTTAATTTTGTTGTTAAAAAAATTTAAAAAAAAAAGAAAAAATGAAAGTCGTCTTATAGTGGCAAAAGATGGTCGGAGAGAAAAAGCTGATGTGGCAGAGAAAATTATAGATCGTTAAAGGTACTTATATTGCCTAGCCTTATAATTATTTACTACATCTTTAACATTAACTTGTGTTACCTATATTATAACTTGTAACGGATTCTAGAAACAATTGCTTACATAAAAATATATCTCATTTGGTCTAACTATAACCACAATATCCAATCATGCTAGAAGGTGTTCACTTTGTCTACATAAGTATGAAATTTAATCCATGAAGAATTTTATCTATAGAATTACATTTAATTAAGCACTAATCACACTCATT
>BQNB010024966.1:0-56381 GCA_026074375.1 Tanacetum coccineum
AGTAAAATCTCAGGTTTGAAGGGGATTGATTTAACTAATAAACTACTCCTAATTCTAAACTAATTGCAGAAAAGTAAAGTGATAAAAAAACTCGTATGGTTAAACAAATGTGTTTACCTAATCATGCAATACTCCCCAGTTGTCTTCTCCGATTTTCTTACCCGTCACCCTCGTAATGGAATGTGTAAGTATTTAATAGATTAAACACCAAACTCGAAATCCACCCAAATGGCAAGGTAGTATGAAGACTATTGCGTGGGTATCCTTTGACCTTGCCGCGTTTCCTTAGATGTCTTCACTTTGCAATTAAGAAGCTATTTTTCTAAAGCCTAACGCGTACATCATTAACAAGAAGTAATAACAAAAGATAAACTACTAGGTTTCATGCAATCATAAGCAAACACAATTTAGATTTAGTCAAGCGTGTTAATTAAAATCGAAGAACAATTAATCAAACAATACATAGACATATTGAATGATTAAAAGGGATAAAAGGGATAAAGAACTTCACTTTAATTAAATATGGAGTTATGATGTGTGTACAAGGATTAAGAAACCCTAAAAACAACCTAAATGTCTACTCCAAAGCATACGAACGATTTCCACATGATTTTTCCACACAAAACCGAAAAAATAAGGGTTGTATATATAGGCCTGCAACTCTGACGGTGTCGCTTGTTAATTTTGATGCCATCAGCCCGCCGAACCTTCTTAGGGCTTTTCTATGTTGGCTACTTTGACGTCGTCACGAAAGCTTGTGATGTCGTCGCCTTGAGACCATGATGGCGTTAGATGGAAATCCTGACGCCGTCTCCACGACCTAGAAACCATTCTTGATTAAAATTCTGTAGAGTTGCATTCTTGTCCCGTTTCTTCCCAAATTGAGTCTAAGCCACGTGTATTTCCTCCAAATGCTAATACAACAAAAAGAAATGATTAAGCACAATAAATGGGGATATTTGCATGATTTGGAGGGTTAAATGACCCCGAAAAAGTGTATAAAATGACACGTCATCAATAAGATTGGGGAAGGTTTAAGTGAGGAGGGTTTAAGCTTATGAAGGTTTATATAGAAGAAGTATGAAGATGATGGTGATAAGTCTGAAATCAAAGGATTGATTTAGGTTACTAATCATATTGCCAATAAGAGAGAAAAAAGTGGGCAAACATGATTATGGGTTGGTTGAAGAAAGGAATGTTTAGAGTGTGTGGAAGGTATAATCATTTGTTGGGTAAGAAGGATTTGATAAATGATTAGGAAGAATGTGTTGTAGGAAGTATGGTATAGAAGTGGTGTATTGAGAAATGTGGGAGATTGTAAAACATTTTGTATGTGTGAGAAGTGACAAAATCTAAAGCATATTCAACTTCTAAATACCACAAACTCAATTAGTCATTTAGACATTAATCCATGATAATCAACAATGGATGTGATCACCAATTATCTTGATTTAAACAAGCTAAGTGCTTTGCCTCTCAGGTAAAGCATATCCCATAACGGGAAAGGATGCGTTTATGCAAAGTGACCTTTCACTTAGTTTGACCAATAAGGGAGTAAGACTCGTTACGTGATTAGGATCAACGTAATTCTAGATTAAGGTCAAATGAATAATTTCATTTGATGGTATGTTGAAAGTATGTTCATACTAGGTTTCTAAGAAGTTTTGGCCTTGGCTAGAGTTGTTTGATAAAAGAATTGAGTTAGCATTTTGTTGAAAATGGGAGGATTTGTTTTTTGCTCTTCTCTAAGTCCAAACCTCATTTGGAGTGTTTCCAAATGCTCAGTTATCCTATACATACCTTATTTAAGTTTCCACATATGTCGGGTAAGAGGAAATCCGACATTGAAAAATCTATAAAAATGGACTTCGCGAGGGGCACTTTGATACGTGTCCAGCGTGCCAGTTTCACAAATCCGTTTTTCTAGATTTTGGCTATCGTTTGTTATTTTACGTTTTGCGAACGTTTTATTGTCATCGTTAAAACATAAAGGAGATCCTAATCAATAGTGCACCAACCAAAAAGTTAATATATTATAGCTAGTTTTCTAGAGCCTAACGCGCACACCACTAACAAAAAGCAATAAAAATCAAAGATTACAAACTAGGTTTCATGTAACCATAAGCAAACACTAATTAATTTAGCCTAGCATGTTAATAGAAAGCGAAGAACAACATATAACCAAATAACACATAGACATATTGAATGATTAATTGGATAAAGAGACTTCACTTCAATTAAACATGTGAGTATGTGAGTGCAAGAGGGTTAGAAAACCCTAAAAATCATCCAAAGTGACTGCACTAAAAGTTCTCCCAAATTTCCACATGAACTATGAGAATAAAAGGGGTTGTATTTATAGAATTGGGGCCCTTGCGGCGTCGCTAGGGTTTTGTGACGCCGTCAGCCCGTCAAATCTTCTAAGGGTTTCTTTTATCGGCTAATTGTGATGTCGTCGCTACGTATTGTGACGTCATCACTATGCATTTGTGACGGCGTCAACCACTTCTTGTGACACCGTCTCCACACAATGATAAGTCACACTTTATGTCCAAAATCCACTTTCTAGGCATATTTGGTGAAGGCGTCAGGATGGGAGTCGCCAGCTTAAAAAGTTGTGTTTTTTGTCAAGTTTCTTTCTGAATCGAGCCCAAGTCACGTGGTTTTCTTCCAAGTGCTTCCCAAATGCTAAAATAACAAAAAGAAATGATTAAGTACAATATTTGGGCATATTTGCATGATTTTGGGGTTTTAATGACCCTGAAAAGTATACAAAATGACACCTCATCAAATAACCATACGCTTAGGATTTGCTTGTCCTCAAGTAAATGAGCTTTACTACCTAGTAAATAGCAAATTCGGGGGGAATTTAACCTACTAAATAAAGATAATTTATGACACAACTAGATCAACCTTGTAATTAAAAGCACGAAAGTCATATACTAGCACCTCACATAAGCGTTTAAATTCTCTCTTTCTCTTGGATGTATAATGAATTATAACAATATAGGAAACGGGAAAATAAACACTCACAACCTGTTATAACATATAGATTACCATAAGCTTGATAAAGGATCAAAACATCCATCGCTTTGGCGTAAGCACCTTGGAATTACTATCAAAAAGGTCTTTTAAAGGGTTGTAACGTTAGGTGTAGGGTAAAGGAAAACACGGTTGGGGATAATATAGGATATTTTACTGGTGGCAAGCTAATCATTCACAAGATTACACGTAATAAGGCGTTGCTAAGCCAAGACTCGACAAAAACTCTAACAATCATACACAACTCTACATCAAACTCTTTCTTTTCTTTTCTTGACTCTTTCTTGACATAAAGAAAAGCAGGATAGCAGTTCGTATATTCTAACATATTAATTTTGCTTTTTTCATTTTTTCACTTTTTCGATTTTTTTTTTCTTTTTTTCTTTTTTGTCTTTTTTTCTTCTTTTTTATACACTTTTGCCCTGCCATCTGCTGAAAATAAAATAATATACATGACTCGAGATTTATATTGACATCCCTACACTTGAGGTTTTTAATAACTCAATCATAAACTAACTAATGAACCGAATTAGAAGGGTCACAAACATGGAGTACATTAAGCACGTATGGGGGTAATAATTTGACTTTCTTCCCCATTTCTCCATAAAATAAAAACTACCATGAGTCCTAATTATCCCAAAACTGTGTACACTAACAATGACTAGGGTTAATAAATTATGATAACAATAATGTACTAAAGATGAGTACATATAAAGGGGACTAAGGCGATTTGAGTGTAACATTTAAGTGGGGTGTAACAATGCTCTCATTAATAATCCGGAATCCACCAAAAGATTATGAGAACCACAAAAAAGATAGGCCAGAGGGGTGTACTAGGGGTATCTTGCACTAAAAATAGTGCATAGCAAGGGTGTGGGGGGTAGTTATATGATCAATACGATCATCATAAATATAACAAACGAAGGCTAAAAACAAGTGTTATCCTAATTCCTCTTATCACTTAGCAAATCCTAATCACGCGAATGCGATCTCACTAGCAGTTTCAAGATGCATCGCTAAAGCAAGTTCTAGAATCTAATACACTACTGGTAAACTCTCATAAGCATTAAAGATGAATGCTTTTATATTCCTAAAAATCTAGGGGCGAACCTCACATTTTAGGGGTGGAATTTTTTGAGTGGTAAGGTTTTTGTGCTAGTCATATAACTCCTATCCACGAGACGCTTCTAATACTACGGTTTCACCGATATATGCCATAAAAAAATAAATTTGGGCTAAAATTACCGTCATAAACTATGTTTCGGTATATTACACATCTTTCTATAGGCAAAACAAATAGAGATGAAAGAATAGTTTATAAGGCTTTTATTACCCCCTGCACCTATTTTGAACATTGTCCCCAATGTTCTAAAAGTATCCAAAAAACGAATAAAGGGAAAATAAATAAAAGCGAGAGAAACTAATACTCCTCTGGTTTGCTCAATAACGGAGAAGAAACAAGATGATCCGGTTAAATCTTCATCCAAGAATCGTCCAAGTGAGAATCCAAGGAACTTTCGGACTCACCTTGTCTAATATAACTTGAAAATCGAAGACAAAAACAACTTTACCCAGCGTAAAATCAATGGTAAATAATATATAACCCGATGTAATTATAAAATAAAATCCTAATAAAGATAGAATGTTAGTACTAATGTAATTGTGACTTTCTGCAAAAATATAGAAAATTAAAAATATGAAACAGCGGTTAGAATAGAAGGTGAAGTATGACACGAGAGATTTTAGTTAGAATGGTGTATATTTGATGTTTTATAGAACCCTTTTGTTTTAATTGAGAAGAAAATGAGAATGAAAAAAGTGAGAATGATAGAAGGGACTTTTCAATTTTTATGTTAAAATGTTAAAAAAAGTGAGAATGAGAATTCCATTTTTTTAAATGTTGAAAAAATGCGACTAAACGGATTTTTAATTTTTCCTTTTCATATGAAAAATTTCCTGGAAAAATGAGATATTTTTCACCAACTAAACGGCCCCTAACAAATCTAACTTTTTAAAAATTTGGAAAAACACGGATTTCTCCACTGCTACAGTTTTGATGCCGTCAGGAATAAATCCTGACGCCATCAAGAGTGTCTGACAGATTTTGCGTTTTCGTTTTCCGAATATTTTTGCAAAATAACCTATTACTTATTTCCTGAAAAAATCTACTGCATAAACCACAAAAATGATTAGTACAAACATATCACTCAAACAAACAAAGAAAACATAAAATGTGAATTAACGTAAAATTATCTATTTTACATGTTTGAAATGGTTCTCAAAAACCGGATATTTTCCCTACATTTATTTTATGCAAAATACCTTTAATTGCGATTAAGACGAGGTTAAAAACAAAACAAAGCATGATCACATATAATCCAAACAAATAAGAATAAATAATAAAAATAAAAAAACACAACACTCCTAATAATGCATAAAATAAAAAGATTGGGTTGCCTCCCAATAAGCGCCTTTCTTTATTAACGAGTCTTGTAGCTAGACTCGAAGTCACTCTCCTGGTTTGTTTCGTGTATGCTCACATGTCCACGTATGAGCCATTCTTTCATATCTTCGTCCACTTGGTACTCGGGTCCTAAGTTCAAAATACCCTTATACATTAACTTGTTCTTTTCATGCGGATACTTAAGCCCACTCATCCTATCTCCGTCACTAAGTACTAAAAGTGGTGGGATTTTACTCCATTGATGGTATCCCTAATTTTAAGCCTATGTACCGCGTGGGGCATCTGAAAGATATAAGTATCCCAAATCCTAGTAAATGAGATCAAACCTTTACTATAATCATCTTCTAAATGAGTAAAAATCCTTAAAAGGCTTTTCCATCACAACCTCTGATAATTCACTCTCTATGTATTTTCCTATATCCTCAAAGATAGTGAAATCAGTTGTATAAGTAAAACTTCCAACAAACACATGGACATTCCTAACGATTGCTACAAAATTATTGTCCCTACTTGCAAGCTGGTTGACCATTATAGTGTTAAGGGCCTTGCGTGTAATTATGTTCTTGGACAAGTTAAGATCAAAGTAAGCAACGAACTTTCTAAAACCTATAATGCAAGGGAATGCCAGATCACGCTCACTAAACCTATTTATTTGCCTATTCAAATATTCCGTGTTTAAATATATGTCATTAACTACCTCACCATCATCTAATTCATTATCTGAGTCAAGAAAAGGGGATACAAGTGGTGTATACATAGATTCAGCGTCAGAAACTATGTCATCTATTTCAAGAAATTCAGGTAGGTCCAAAAAATTATGGAGCAGTTGCTCGGGTGAGGCTGGTGGTGGAACTACAATTTGGTCGAGGTCACTATTCTCGAGATGATAATCAATCATAGCAGAAATTTCAAGTAGCTCATCAGGTTCTTGACCAATTTGGTCATGTGGTGCGTTTGGTGGGACAGGTGGGCCAAATGGATTCACGTTCTCTATAACGAAGAATGGAATAGTCAATGAAAATTACAAAACAGACACACAAAGAAAAGATAGACTAAAAGAAAGCTAACCTAAAAAGAAAATAAAAATCTTACTTGATAGGAATCTTGTGAGTAGACCTAAGCTAAATAGAATCCGAAACCTAGACTATTCCCCGGCAGCGGCGCCAAAAACTTGATGCGGCGGATTGCAACACCGAAGTTTTACAATCCTCCTAGGAAGATGTGAGTCCCAAACTGAACAGATCTTTGTAGCCTACTAAGGGTGATAGCCAACTTGTATAAATACAGATTGACTACAGAGAAAACACTGACTATGAATACTTATTGTATATGCGGAATCTACACAATAGTATTAAGAAGAACAATGAAAAACTAAACTTTGATTTCTATTAATCTGTTAAAGTGATTACAGATTACTAACTATGAGGTATGATTGTATGAGATAAGATATATATATTGAACTTGTTGTTTTTTCTCTAATGCCGTAGGGTTCCTTTTATAGGCTAAGGATAAACCCTAACAGGCTTACAAAACGCACAAAAGATAATACATATCTTCTCCTATAATATCTCATGCATATCTCTTAAACGGTACTAACTATTTTATACTAACGGTACTAACTATCTGAGCAGTACTTAACACTTTGTACTGTCAGTACTAACTATAACTATCGGTACTAAGTATATACCTAACGGTACTAAGTCAGGAATGTATAATTCCTAACAATCCTCCCCAAAACATGATTTTGAACTCTTTTCACTTCATGTTTCTTCAGGTTAATCTTCTTAAGTTCTTGGAGGATGTATCCAAACATTTTAACACATCTTGATCTGATCTTGAAACACTATCCATCTTCATCAGCAACTTTGTCTTGTCAGCAACATCTTTTCAGCAACAATCCAACTAAGTTGGCTTTGTAGTTTTTGGCAAACTACCAGCCATAAACGGATTTGATTTTCCTTTACCAGTAGCCGTTTGCTCTGGGATAGTCAACTCTTTATTTCAAAAATATGGTGAGTTAATTACCATACAGTTTTTGGTAAACTATCAACCATCAACGGAATTGATTTGTCTTTACCAAATACCATTTGCTTTTGGACTAGCCAATGCTTCATTGCCATAACATGGTGCATTGATAAACCATATAGTTTTTAGCAAACTATCAGCTATCAACAGATTTGAGTAGTCTTTACCAAGAACTGTTTGATCTTGGACTAGCCAACTCTTCACCATGAAGCAAGGTGAGTTGAGAACCCTACAATTTTTGGTAAATTGTCAACCATAAACGGATTTGAGAAGTCTTTACCACAAGCCGTTTGCTTATGGACTAGCCAGTTCTTATGCCTATTAAGCATGGTGAACTGATGACCATTTGTTGTGTGGTGGTTAGCCAACACTCAAACCCTTCTCATCTCCATTTACATCATCAATTCTCATTAATCTGTTACTTAATAAATCTGATTAAATCAAGGGCAGCAGTACTCTCTCTTTCAACTTCCAATCCAAGATCAAGCATCCTTTGCAATAAATCCTTGGAAAGAGGATATCTTCTTTCAACTAACATATGGATGACTGTCCCATCTTCAAGTTCTAGTATGTATACTCCACAAGCTTCATACAATCTCCAAGTGACAATCTTCCAATCTTGTTGATCACTCCAGAAATCACTTTGATCATTGTCTTCTGTTGAGGATTCCATCATTATCTTTAAATCTCCCCAAAGAATCAACTCAAATCCTTCCAGTGTAATTTCTAAGTACTGCTCCATCATCAAGTTATACAAGTGAAACAAATCTTGCCTGTCAAAGATATGTAATACCTCCAATAGATAGTTAAATGCCCTGAAGTTCCTATTGACTCTGTGGATAACAAGGTAATCCCCCTCTGGTGATGAAACCTTGTCCAACTTAGAAATAAATGATTTCTTCTCCATTATTTCACTATCTATGGTACCTTTAAATGTAACAATCTTTAGGCATTTTCTGTGTTCATCATCACTATTAACATCTGGTTGAGGTCTTTTCCTTTTCCTTGCAATCATTTCATATGACCACATTTCTTTTCTTTGTACCCTGCTCTATCACCCTCTTCTTTAAACTCTTCTGATCAGGGTCTTTTACTCCTTCATTCATCTCATTAATCCTTCTTTCATTCTCAGTAGAACCAACAGCAGTGAAACTTTCATCAAACCTTTTCACTTTCTCATACAAAGCTTGTATTTCTTCAAAAGTTTTGTTCTTCGGGTCTGAGTGTTTCTTGTTTCCAGCATGTTTCAAGTAAGTCATCATCTGATTCCTTAACTGAGTTCTTGTAGGAGGTTTATTCCTGATTGCAATAGTTCTTTGTTCTGCAAGAAACCTTCTTTGAGCTGCAATTGTATCATGAAGGAACTTTGCTCTTTCTTCCACAGTGAACTGCTCTCTCTCTCTTCATCTTGAAGTCTTAGAGCTAGAAGTCTATCAGCTTCAATTCTTGCTTGGATAAAATCATACTCATTTGACAGGGCAGTCTTTATAGCTTCTTCTTCAGCTAGCTTTTTAACTTCTTCTTCTGCTTCCCAATCTTCTTGTACCTTTCTAGCCATCTCTTCATCCCTAGCAAGTTGCTTAAACTTCTTTTCAGCTTCAGGAATACCTTCAGATTCAGTATCAGACTCATCTTCCTCTTCAATTTTCTTTTTCCTTTTATCTTTTGTATCAATCTTTGGAAGAGGTTTTAATGTCAATAATGATCTGGTTGAAGTAGGTGTAGGTCTCTCAGTCTCTTCAACATCCTTAAGCTCTACTCCTTTCTCCTTTTCTCTTGAAATTACTTTGGCTTGGCTCATGTTGAGAAGAACTTGAGCAATAGTTTCATCATCTCCAAACATTGTAGGAGTAGTTGTTGGAGTGGTTGGAGTAGCACTTCTTCCTTCAGTTTGATCATCAGCACCTTCATCTAGGCTAACGGTACTATCTTTTTCCTTGTCGGTATTAACTTTGGGTCTGTCAGTACTAACATTTGGTCTGTCAGTACTAACTTTTTCCTTGTCGGTACTAACTACACCTTCAGTACTAACTGCATCTTCAGCACTCTCTTTCTCTTCATTCACTACATCTCTTGTCCTCCCCACATCTTGAGCATCTTCAGTATCCATATAATCCAATGTATCATCAGGAAGCTCATCAAATAATGGATCTTTATGGACTGAAGGTTCAGCTTTGGCAGATTTCCTCCCCTGTTTGGATACAGACTCCTTTTGCATCCAGTTTTTCTTCAAGGATTTCTTTCCTGCCAATCTTTGCTTCAAGGATACACTCTTCATCCAAGCTCTGTGGTGTGTAATAACAGGTTTGGCTTTCTTCTTTAGCTTCTTGATCTGTGCCTTCAAGTGTTTAATGTCCTTGGCTTGATTTGTAACCTGTGTACACAAAGAGATACAAAGATCATATACACTTTGGAGTGTCATGTCACCCTCATTCCCTGAAAGGGATTTATCACTGGATGACTGACCTCCATGATTCCCACCAGAACTCTCTGGAATAGAATCAGGAATATGAGTAGAAGGTGAAGGTCTAGGGGATGGGTCAGTCTGAGGCTCAACATTGGCTTCACTTGGGTGAGGAGGAGAGGGTGTAGGTTGTGGTTCAGATGGTCTTTCAGAAGTGGCACCCTCATCCTTAGTTAGTTGTACCAACATAGATGCAAATAAAGGTGTGACTTTCCTTGAAAAATGTTTACCCTTTTTAACCATAAAGGAGAAAACTTTACTTGTCAACGCATTTACAGGAAAATGGTCTAAAGGTACTGGTACATTCATTAGCTGTTTATCTAAAAAGATTGAAATGAACCGTGGATACATAACAAACTTTTTCTTTGCATCTAAGTGTCTAAGCATACCATCAAAAATTAATTTAGAAAAATTATATTTCTGATTAGATGTTAAGCAAATTTCAGCAGTGGCAATGTTAGTGGGAATTTGATCCCAAGAGGTGCTTTGTGAACTAATACAATGATTCATTGTATGAAAAATAAATCTCCATTGGGGTTAAAACAAAGCTTTGTTAAAGGTTAAAATAGTTAAATCCCCCTCATAACTCATGAGCTGTATAGCATCAAATATAGCCTGATTAGGTAGAGAATCTATCTCATTGGCATCATCAAAAAGAAGATCACTTCTTATTGATGCTTCAAAGATAGACACAGGCTTGCCAGCTACTTTAGTAGTAATATACCTAACATTGTTGATTATTTTGGATTTAGCATACAGCCAAAACTGTTCAACAAATGTAGTAGAGGCTACTGGACTTACAGTGAGAGCATTATGAATGGAGCTTCGCGCAAGAAAATCAATAATCTCATGAAACTCAGCATTCCCATCAGTCTTCTCTAAATAAGCGACCATGTTGTGTTTAGGGCACGATTCAAGAACAGCCATGGTTGTAGAATTTGTGATCGTCGGTGAGTGAGATATTAGGGCTTGAATGAAAGAAAGTATTTAAGAGAGATTACGTGAGTGTGATGTGCAATTGAGATGGGTTTATATAGGTTTAGCAAACCTAAAATCAAAGAAACCGTTTCAATTTACACTTTATACCCTTGGCGGTATTTTCTTCAACGTCTTTATAGCGGTACTATCTTTGCCCAGCGGTACTAACATTGCACTGTCGATACTAACTTGTGTCAACCAAAGAATGAACAATTTTGGCAATAGCAGTGCTTCAGTACCATCTTAAGCTCTTCTCAATGACTCACTAAAACCCAAATAACTCCAAGAAAAACATCACTATGGTTAAGATGCTTCGGCACACTGAACACTTCATACATACTATACAACAAATTATATTTCCTCCCCTTAACTAATGCAGCTTATGGATTGATCATGCCAATAGTAACAACCAAGAACTGAAACCTGCTAACATCAAATGCCTTGGTTAGAAGATCAGCTACATTGTCATCAGTGTGTATTTTCAGCACTTGAATAAGTTTCTTCTAATATGCATCACTTATGAAGTGGTGCCTAATTGCAATATGCTTTGTTTTGGAATGATATACTGGATTCTTTACAATGCATATTGTGCTTTCGCAATATTGTGCTTTCATTATCAATGTAGATCTTTGGTTCATGAAAATGAACCCATATTTAACATTTGATTTATAATCTACACAACTTGGTCCACTGCAATTTGCATAAGCAACAAATTCCTGCCTCTGTATATAAAGTACCATAAAGGTCTGCTTTTTTGCATTGCCAAAATAAGTCCCTGCCAAAAGTTGACAACCACTTGTTGATGGATTTTCCGTCAAGATTTAACTCCAGCATAGTCACTATCTGAGAAGGCTATCCAGGTCCAAATGAGGACAACTCTAGGATACCAAAGACCCAGTTTTGTGTTTGCCCTTTATATACCTAACGATTCCTCTTAACGCACTTAAATGAGAGGTCTTTGAGGACCTGAAACCTAGAAACAAGCACAGACTGCCAAACATAATATCAGGCCTGAACAACAAGTCATTAAAGAACCAATCATAGGATCTAAAAATGATTGGACATCCACATCACTACTAGGCTTCTTCACATGACTAACGAGCTTCTGGGTCTCAATTGTACTAGCAGTCTTAACATTGATAAAATCAAACTTCTTCAGGATTTCTGCAACATACTTATCCTGACTTATAAAGATACCATCTTCTTTCTGCTTGACTTGTAATCCAAGAAAGAAAGTGAGTTCTCCCATAGAACTCATCTGAAATCTACTCTTCATTAATGCCTCAAACTCATCACACCAAGATTTCTTTGTAGAACCAAATATGATATCATCCACATAAACTTGTACTAATAATGGAAATCCATGTTTGTCCTTCTTAATAAAAAGAGTTTTGTCAATAGTTCCTCTTCTGTATCCATTCTTCAACAAGAAAGTGGATAAAGTAGCATACCAGGCTCTAGGAGCTTGGTGTAAACCATAGAGTGCTTTCACTACCTTGTAGACCTTCTGAGGATACTTAGGATCTATAAAACCTGGTGGTTGAGACACATAGACCTCTTCATCAATTTTTCCATAAAGGAAGGCACTTTTTACATCCATTTGATAGACTATAAAGCCCATGTAAGAGGCAAATGCTAAAAAGATCCTTATGGCTTCAATCTTGGCCACAGGAGCAAAAACCTCATCATAATCTATCCCTTCCTCTTGCCTATGTCCATGAGCAACTAACCTTGCTTTATGTCTGACCACAACTCCTCTCTCATCCTTCTTATTTCTATAAACCCATTTTGTTCCAATTGCCTTCTTCCTATAAGGCAAATCTATAAGAATCCAAACTTTTTGAATCTTGAACTGCAACAATTCTTCCTGCATAGCATCAACCCAACTTTCATCTTCAAGTGCTTCAGAGATCTTCTTGGGTTCATTTTGAGACAAGAAACAAGCAAATAAACAATGCTGGAAGTCCTTATGATTATTTCTCCGTTGCTTTTGAACATAACTTACAAAAGCATGGGCTCCAGAACTTTTAGTCACTTTACTTCTTGTTTGAACTGCTGATTGTGGATCTCTAAGAATTAAAGTTGAAGGATGAATAGAGTTCATCCTTGATGTGGGAATAGGACTGACATTCACAACAGTTTCTAAATTTGTGAAGTCAGCCACTGCACCCTCATCATCATAAGATGAATTGGTAAAAATACCATCAGTAGGAGTTTTATAAATTTCCTCAAGTACTGGTATTTCTGAATCATCTTGGTCAGGATTGGTGATTGTGGTAGTTTTATACACACATTAAAATAAAATACTATAATAATATTCCAAAGAGCAATTAAGAAAATTACCAAGTTACCCTTGATAAAATTCACTCTTAAAAATATATATAATATAATATATAATACGTATATTAAACCGGGTAAGATTGATCACCCGGGTCGTTTCCCCAACGACTTGTGCAATTGAAACCACGTTTATAAGCACGGATTTAATGAATGAATGCAAGGCAAAGATATTTTTAGATCTATAGACTACAATTAGACAACAAGTAAAAATGAACAATTTAAAGCAATTAAGCACTAAAATAAGTAAACGGGAAACAAATAAAACGCGACAAATAAGCAAGTAAATCAAAATTAAATCCTAAAAATGCAAACTAAATTTCTAAACCTAAAATAAGACAAAAGAAAATTTTAAGAAAAAGAAAAATATTTTTTTGATTATTTTTGAATTTTTTTTATGAATTAAAATCTATTTAAATCTAATTAAATTCTAAAAAAAATAGCAAATAAAGTCTTAAAAATTGGGAAAAATAACTTTTAAGCTTAGAAAATCTAAAATACTATAAAAGCAAAGAAAACTATTTTTAACTATTTTAAAAATTAAATTCCTATTTTAAAAATTAAAAATAAAAGCCTAAAAATGAAAATTAAAATCTAAAAAGAGCGTAAATGATTTTTCTTTATGTAAAACTAAAGCTATTTTTTATAAACCAAAAAACTATTTTTTTGTAATTTTTTAAAACTTTTTTCTATTTTTTATGTATTTTCTAAAATTAAAACCTTCGAAAAATCCTAGAAATTAATAAAATAAAAGGAAAAATCTGAAAAATTTAAGGAAAATCTAAAATGTAACAAAGATGATAGGAAAAATAAAAGAAAGCTTCCAGCTAAACAAATAAGTTCACTAGAGCCCTATATAGCTACGGCTTATTTATTTTAAAGGGAATGAGAACAAGTATAAAGATAAAATGAAAGGGAAATGGTTGGATGAGCTAATGAAGCACGCTGGTAAACACGTTGGGTCTATGAACTGAGGGTCTTGGGTTCAAGTCTGGCATGCCCCACTTTTTGCTTATTTTTTATTTTTGCTTTTTATAAAAAACTGAATACTAGAACTTATAAAGGACACATTTATGAACAACTTTAATGAAGAAAACATCAGCTGAAAATCAACATTAAGCTCAAAAAGAGCTTTTTAAAAAGCTGACCACAGAAAGTGTAGTTTTGAGCTTAAAAATCCTAGTTGACACCTAAATCCTTGCACAAACTTTAATTTAAGCTCAAATTCAAAAGTAAAAGATGTTCCTGAGAGCTTATGATATGCTTAAGCTAAATGTGAAAAGAGATTTGAGCTAGAAACACTGAAAGGTAACTGAAATTGATGATTAAAATGCTAAACTCAGAAAGAATTCTTAAAAGCACAAAATCAAATTAAGCTATTAAGCTTATTAAGCTCTGACAGAAGTTCAGCTTATGCAAAGTAGTTAAGCAACTATAAAGCTAGGATTCTAAATTCTAAAACCTATTCCTTATAAGCTAGAACATTAAACTTAGGAGCTGAAATTCTAATACTACTGTTTTTGGCTTTTGGCCTTTTTAATGACTTTTAAAAGCAAACTTACACTAGAAATTTAGCTAAGAAATTGAAAATAATGCTTAAACTATGTTAACCTACAACTAATCTATGAGCTACATGAAATTATAACCCTAAATCCTAAGTTTACTTAAGCTAGATGAAACCAAAAGGTGACAGCAGTGGTAACTTTGTTACCACTGCAAGTGCAAATGACAGAAAGCCAAAGCACAAGTCACACTAAGTGGTTTGCTACTGCACTAAAAAGCACTCAAAATAGAGTTTAATAAACACTAACAATCCAAGTCCCAAATCAAAAAAGCCCCCCCCCCCCCCCCTGTTATGAATCAAGGGCCCCCCAATTTTTTTTTTTTATTTTTTTTTTTTTATTTTTTTTATTTTTTTTTTTTACTTACAAAGAAAGATATACAAGTACCCCCTGTTGCAACACCTAAAGAAAAAAAAAAAAACAAAAAAAAAAAAAAAGTCTCAAAAATGCTTAAAAATCTAAAGTAACTTTCAAAACCTTTTTAAAACTCATTTATTCCTGAAAACTCAGCTGTCCAAATTGAACTTCCCAAATTGCTTTGACTTTTAGTGGTCAATTAAGCTTAATCCAAACACTCCTTTAGGATATTGACAGATTCAAAATGAGCTTTAAAATGAAATCTACTTATTTAAACCTTGATACCAGACATCCATGAACTTTTAACAAACTTGACAAACATGATTTAACAGCTAAATAAGCAACAATCAAAGATCTACTCTATTTTCTACTATTTTTGGTTTTTTTATGGTTTTTAATGACAGCAAAGAAGAACTCTAGGATCTAAGATATAATAAGCAAAAACAGATTATAAAACACACTTAATAAGCTAGAATAAGGGCAAATAAGTACTAATAAGCAACTAGAAACAGCAAATAAGCAAATCTAAGTTATAAAGCAATAAGACAACTATTTAAGCTAGAATTTAAAAGCAAGGAAATTAAAAAGAAACTTACTAGAGCTTCAGCTTAACAGAAGCATAATGGCTCTTAGAGCTTTGCTACAAGCTCTCCTAGCTTATAAATAAGCTAGGAGTAAAGTCCTTGAGATCTCTTCCATTTCTAGATCTCCTTCCAAAAGCTTAAATCCACAAGTTAAGGTAAATAGAATTTTTAAGCTTGTTAATTAAGTTTATGTAAGATTTAAGATCAATTGAGCTCAAATCATGAGCTTAGAGACTCATGAGAGCTTATAGTAGCTTATATAAGCTTATGAGAGCTTATTGACTATTATAAGACATTTTAGATCTTAAAATATTAAAAGACGAGATTAAAACAAACTTGATTTATATTAAGAGAAGCTGTTGATTACAATATGAAAAGAGAAATTACACTAGAAAAGCTTTTAAAATAGAGAATTACAATAAGCAATAAAAACTACAAATAAGCTACTAAGATACTACTCCCATGAATGTGTGATAATGAGGCCCTTTTATAGGCACTAATAGATCCTTCTAGGCCTCTAATCTGTTAGACGCGCCTATCAACATCATCCCTTGATCATTCATTAATCATTGATTCCTTCTTGTCCACCGTTGGATCACTAATGAGCTCAACAACAGATTGCCTAGCGTGGCAATCCGTTGAGACTCAATTGATGTTTGTTTACTGATGTGTTTAGTGCAAAAAAAAAAACCCCCCCCCACCCCAATACCCCCCCCCGTTTTCCCCTCCCCCCCTTTGTGCTTTCTCCCTCGTCACACAAAAAAAACACGTGGCTTGAGCTTGAGAGTGAGCTAATGAAGTCCTTTGATTTGACTGATTTATCCCCGCCATCTTGTTAATGAGCTCTTGAATTGTCCTTTTTGACCCTTGATTAAGACTTGCCCCTTGATTTACCCTGGGTGAAAGATGGGGACGATGGGTGAATAGTGCCACACCCTTGGCGCCTTTTTTTCTTTTTTATAACGAATCCTTTTTAAATCTTTGAGTAAAAAAAAAAAATTTTTGGCCAAATTCAGTCCCTGTCATATTTATCCCAAGATATAGTGTTAAAAATGACTTTTGGCATTTGGCATTTTATGTCCTAGTGGTTATAAAAAAGAAATGGGCTAGGATTTTGGGCTTATGGATTGTATTTGGTATCCGGGTAGGGTTATTTAGGGTTTTGAGGCCCAATAAGAGTTTAGGGACCAATTGTGAGTTTTTCTGAAACTTAGAGGACTAAAGTGGATTATTTTTGGGTTTTGTCTTTTGTAGTTGACCACTGTTTGACTTTCCTTTGACTGTTTGACTGAGGGTTGACTTTTCTTTGGCATGCTTCCGGTCTTTTTTTTTTTTTTTTGATATTGTTTTTTGTTGTGCACTCTTCCTTTCTCGTGTCCTGCTATGCCGGTTTTGATTGTTTTCTTGTGATTTTTAATATATCCGTACGTGCACACACAAAACACAAATACAAGCATATTTTTGCCATTTTTGGTCTGTTTTGGTTTAATTGGGTCTTTTTAAGCAATAACGGATATGGGTATTTTGCACATATTAAAATTCCCCAAACTAAACAATTGTTTGTTGATTCGTCAATAATATAAATATATAATATATAAGCAAACACTCAACCAATTACCTTTAGCCAAGGATTGGTTAAGAATTCACAAAAATAAAATATATATGTGTCCGGAAGTTTGATTCCCGGGTCGTTATGTCCCAACGAGGCTTGAATGGAAAATCGAATGACGAATTGATAAACGATGTTTGAATATGACAAGGTTATGATTGGTTTTCTATTTCTACAAGTTAAATATGCAAAAACGATTAAATAAAACCTAAAAACGAAAGCTAAATAACTTAAAACCTAAAACGGGCTCGAAAAACGAGGGTCAAAAACCGTTCTTTAAAAAAATGAATTTTTGAAAAATTAACCCTACGAAAACTTTTAACAATTTTCCTACAAACTAGATAAAAAAAAGAAAATTTTTTTTTAAATAAAATTATATTTTTCGGATAATTATTTTATTTTTTATGAATTTTTTAAGATTTAAATGATTAAAAACTACAAAAATAATCCTAGAGCTAAAAATATTAACCAAAAGATTTCATAAAAATTACACTAGATGGAGAAAAAGTACAGAAAACTAAGAAAAATAAAAGCCCTAAATTATATCTAATGATTAAAGCTTAATTAAACTAATTAAAACTAAACCTAACTAATATTTAAACTAAAACTAACAAGGACTAAAAATGAACTAACGACAGGGACTATTTGTGACAAAAGACCAAATTAATTTTTTTTTCCTACCCTGAACCCCAATCCCGCTTTTCAGTCCAAGTCCCCAAAGTGCTAATTTTAAAAAGTTGTTTTTAGCCAAAACGCAAAACACGAAAGTTGTTCACAACATGTTTTTAAGCAACTTTAATAAAGACACCTTGCGAAAATAAGCACTGTATAAGCTCCAAAAAGCCAATTTAGCTCTAATTCAGAAGGTAAAGCTAAAATTTTGGTTTTTTGGTAATTTTAGCGAAGTTTAAGCTTCAAATTAAGGCCAAATTCCAAAAAGAAAGATGTTTTGGAAAGCTTTATTTGCTAATTCTGATTCCAAAAAGATTTTTCAACCAAACACCACTTAACTTAACTCAATTTGCATCAAAAAGTAGTAAACTCTAACTTTTTCTCAAATAATAAGCACCAAATTCACATAGCTAAAATCACAATAAGCCAAACTGAAAAGTGGGCTTTAAAAGAAAATAAGCTCACCAATGAGTTCTTATTAAGCCCACCTATTCACTTTTTCAATTAAAAATCTAGATTAAACACAATAAGCAAAAAATGTTTAAACTACTTTTTTTGGATTTTTATGAAAATAGCACTTCTAAGACCTAAATTAAGCTAAGAAAATAAGCAAAACTTTGAAAACCTTTTATCTAGCCTTCTTACCCTAATCCTAAATAAGCTAATTTAACAAGCAATTAAGCTAATTTAAGCAAGAGAAACTCAGCAGTACTAATCTTTGAGTTAGTACTGCTAGCTTAGAGTTAGTACTGCTAGCTTTAACAAAACACAATGAAACAAGAAATAAGCAAATAAGCTAAAACAGATATTTAACTAACCCTAATAAGCACTCAGGCATAAGAATAAGCAACTAGAATAAACTAGAATGGCAAACAAGCTCAAAACTAAAAACTGATAAACTATTGAAATTGCTTTGAAAAGGCGAATTAGCTTAAATAAGCTTACTCCCAAAGATAGTAAACGAAAATGGGCTTAATCTACTCTAAAAAGCTAAGGAAATCTTAAATAAGCAAAAATAATAAGCTAATAAGCAATAATGAACCAACAGTACTAACAGTTTTAACTAACAGTACTAACTTGGAGTTAGTACTGCTAGCTTTAAGTTAGTACTGCTAGCTTTAAAAATCCCAAAATAGAACCAGCAGTACTAACTATGGGTTAGTACTGCTTGTTCCAAACAGTCCTTAAAGTTTTCAAAAATCATTTTTCTTTTTATTTTTAAGCTGATTTGGTCCTAAATTGTTAAAAACAGATTATCAAATATCAAAATAAGACACTTATAAGCAGACTTCAATCAAGAATAAGCACTTAAATAAGCTGAATCAATCTAACAGTATTAACTAAACATACTACCAGTACTAACTGAGAAAGTGACACAAACTATTTTTAAACTAACAACTAAGCAAGATAAGCACTAAACATCATGATAAAGCATAAATAAGTAAATAGAGGTAACAAATAAGCACTATAGGCAGTTCTACAGTAAATAAGAAAAAAGAGAGAGACTTACAACACCCTTGCTCAAAACAGGGTTAAACAGAGAATCTACAAGCTCTAGCTTGTGTAAAACAAGCTAGTAGTGTCCATAAGCCCATCCAGAATTGGCTTATCATCCATAAAATAAGTTGTGGTGTACTTGAGAGTGATTTTTGTGATTTTCTCTTAACTGCTTAGCTTTTTTTTCTTTTTCCTTTTACTTAACAAAAACAACTTATAAACAAGCTCCTTTGAAAGCTTTTCAAACACAATTAAGCACTAGTTAGCAATTTAGAACTTGGAATTTGAAAATTGGAATTTAACATAAAACCTCAACACTTCATTAACATGGAAATTAGTACAAAGCTGAAAAAAATGTACAATAAGCTGTAAATGACTTAATTAAAATGACAATTAAACTAAAATTCTAAGATATGCTAAGATTTTCTAAGATGCCTTCAAGGCTTACAAAAGGCTATATTTATAGCCGAAGTCTTTTCTTCTTGGACATGCAGCTTGTGTTTTCTTTGTGAGAGACTTCCATGGCTGTGTTTCTTTGTAGAGACAAAAACCCAAGTGTGCTTGTTGTGTGAGGTGATTCTAAAACAAATCCCAGCCTTCAATTTCTTTTGTGCTTCTTTTGAGTCAATACTACAGCCATCGAAAGCTGGATAGTGTGGGGTTTGCCAAAACTTGGCAATTATACATGGGGAGGAGGTGATAGTGGAGGAGGGGGGGATGTCTTACCCAAGAGGTTGTAGAGGTTGCAGGGTAAAAGGGTGGGAAGACACCCGTGAGTTGGTTCTTGGGTTTGTTTGGGCGGGAAAAATGATCTTTTGGTAAGTTTGCAGCTTTGGCCCCTCATCTCATATAACTTCATTGCACACTTCGCCCTTTTATGATACAACTTTAGGGGTTTAGCAGAACTGGCCCTATAGTTTGAACTTCACCCGGTATGCAATTTCAGCCCTTGTCTTTTATTCTCGTAATACAACTTGAGGTTTGGCAATTTTAGTCCATCAAGTTGTATTTTCTTCATTTGGTTGACTTTAGACTTTGACTGACTTTGGCTTCGATTTGACTTTGATTTGGTTGACTTTTTGGCTTTGATTTGGCTTTGTCTTTTCACATTTTTCCATTCCGTGCTTAGTTTTGTCGTTTTTGGCTTTGTTTTTCGTCATATTGTGAATATCCATTTCCTGCACAACACAAATGCAAAACAAACACATGCTTGGCAGTTTTTTGTTTGTTTTTGGTCATTTAGGCTTGTTTTTAATGGAAAAAGGTATGTGTAATTAAGCACATACCAAAATCCCCCATACTAAGGTATTGCCGTGTCCTCACGCAATGTTATGAAGTAATCATTTTTAGAAAAATCAAGGGAATCTCAATCCTCACCACTCGTATAATAACTGGAAAAGTAGCTAAGTGTTCGTCAAGGGGAACTAAAGAATCAATAGCTTCGACAAGTCCCGTTTTCACCATTAACTATCCCTAATATTTTTTGATTTTCTTAACTACCTGTTTGACTTCCTTTATTTTATCAACACTGGGATCATAGATTGTGATGCGGCCCATTGAATTTTCTTCGGTGGTGTCGAATGGATAATTTCATCTGTACCCCCCTCGATTTTTCACTAGTCCCAAACTAAGCGTAAAAACAAAATCAACGTTAAGTACAAGTAAAGATGCTAACACTACTTATAACTATGACTTGTCAATTTTTTGCTCCCGGTAATTATTCAATTAATGTGATTGTGCTTAATTTTAAGTTAAATTTTTGTCCGACAATTTTTAGGAAAATAGTAGTTAATGTTTACCGTTGCAAAATGATATTCTGAAGAAATCTGGGGAAAAGACTAGATCACCCACCAACCAGCATATTCTCGATAGATCCCAGCCGACGTTTGATGAGGGAGTGGTTCGACTTAGGGTATCAGGTTGAGACCCTCAGGAGGAATGTTAGACAATTGTAATACGGGATATTCTACGCCCTTTTAGGCTGAATTTCTTAGATTTACCGCTAAATAAACAAATACTACTCAAAGCACGCAAACATCAAAAATTTAATGATCTCATTGGTGCGATTATTCCATGTAACGACCGTTCTTCTCGGAACGTCCCAGCCTTATCAGCTAAGTGCCCAGGTTTTTGACACCCCACGGAGAATACTTAATCGAAATAATCCACCGACGGCAACCAACAACTTTTGAAGTCTTAAAGCAAGTTATTCTTAGTTCAAAATTATACGTGAGTTTAGAAAAAGAAATCTTAACCATTAAATTTTCCTTATTAGACTTTTATTGCTATACTCTATACTACCGTCATCATTTACATGACTACAACATCGGTCACGCCTCCGACAAGATGTAGTGACTTAGTCTGACGACGGTTTCTTATTGATAACACCTACAGATTTATTATCTCACTATGGGCCTTGTTTTGAAGAGTGCAACATCGGTTGTGAGCCGGCAAGATGCAGTAAACCTTTATCAGCCCACAGAATATGTTATTTTTTTCATCATTTTTTTTTTGCAACATATTTTCCGTAATAGAGAAAATTTCATTTTAGAAACTCAAGTATAAAGCTGAACAAGATGTATTTTTGTTTCTCGAAGAGCTTCTTTTAGAAAATGACGGTTTAAGTTAAATAAAAATTAATGCAAGTTTATAGTCAGGTTTTTTAAGAGGCTTCTGGTAGAAAAAATAAAGCGACAAGTTTCACTTATAAGCTTTTTAAGATTTCCATTTAATCTTGTTTATGCATCATACTTGTAGTTAAACACTATCATTTTCCGTTCTTAGTAAATTTAAAATCCTTAATAAAAGGGGTCCCGAAATGCTTAGCCTAATAAACTTCGTTTTTATATGGCGCGCTAAGGGACATAGCTAGGGATTAAACACGCCCAATCGAGTCAAAATTTATTCTCATTCTACCCATTAGGAAAGTCAAAACTGTGACAAAACACTTATTTTATTTTTGAAAATTTTTTTAAAATTTTTTTCATTTTTTTGAAATTTTGGTGGTAAAAACGGGATTACGTGACAACAACGACTGCAGGCAAAATCAAATCGAAGATTCCCCCCCCCCATACTAGAACTAAACATCGTCCTCGATGTTTTAAGGGGTAGTGGGTAGGAGGGTTACCTACGTTAAATCTAGGCCCCGTTTAATTAAGTTTGTGCCAAAAGATAAAACGGTAGTCGATTTAGATTTGGATACTGGTTCCCAAAATGAAAGCTGTGGATGTGAAACGCCTTGTGAATGGGAGGATAAAAAAATTTGAGAGACAAGAGTTCTTCACCAATCGGGGAAATCCTGAAATACAACACAAAGCACACAAAACTGGGTAACAAAACCACGGGTAATGGAAGATGTAAGCCTCCTCACACAAAAACACTTATTCATTACTACATATTACTACTACTGATAAGCATGGGGTGCCTCCCACGAAGCGCTTGTTTAAGGTCGCTATGCTTGACCCGATCCCCGAATTCAATTGTCCTTGGGGAGGTGTGGGAGGAACCGGGACAACCTCGGTTGAGTTATGTCCCCCTCCAAAAATAGTGTTTCAAACGATGACATTCACTTTGAAGTTTGCCAGGAGTTTTGGGATAACTCGACGGTTATGCCTATGGGAAATACTTGTTGGTAACTAGTTGATATGGTCCACTCCAGGGGTCTTATGCTTTGCCTGAGAAATTATTCATCTAGAGTTTAAAGAGGTTGGACTCGATCTCCGAACTGTGTGAAAACGCGATTTTGTTCTTGGTGTCATTGGATTCTTTTGTTTTCTCCTTGTAAATTAAAGAATTTTTGTAAGGCATGATCACGAAGTTCATTTAGTTCGGTGATGTTGTACTTTCCGGTGATACCCGCGGTTCTTAGATCCTAACGTTTGTATGCTTAAGGGCCCAGTAGCTTTGTGCTCCCACTCAACCGGTTGATTGACCTTGCATTTCCATTATTCTAAGCTTGTACGGAGTGCACCCGAATGGGTGTTTGTAAAGCTTGTACGGGAAGGCCCAGTGAGCGTCATCACAGTTTGTCGACAAGAGGCACGGTTTTCAGCCGATTGGGCCTTTCAGAATCCTTTTTCAAACCACGATTGGATACCTCAACTTGTCCACTTATTTGTGGATGATACGCGGTGGAGAGACGATGAGTGACTCCATATTTAAGCATGACTTTTGAAAAAACTGGTCATTGCAAAAAAATGGGTTCGCGAGCATTATGATTGCACGAGGGCGCACCAAATCTGGGGTGAGAATGAGTTTTAAGAAATTTGCATAACAACTCGGGCATCTTGGTGGGGGAGCGCTTTTGCTTCAACCCATTTTGATAAGTAATAGGACTGCCTACGAGGTTATACATTTGTTTCCTCTGGGAAGACGGGAACGGCCCCTATTCAATCAATGCGCGCCCCAAATGTCAAAGATTCGCAAACTTGGATTGAGTTTTGTGAGGCATCTCATCCAATGCGAAAATGTTGCTTGCGTTGGACAAATGTCACATCGGGTGACAAAGTCATGGGCATCTTTGTAGATCGTGGGCCAATAAAATCCTGAATCGAAGATCTTTTTAGCGGTGTAATTGGCACCGTAGTGTCCCCCGGTGGGTCCACTGTGGCAAGCTTTGAGAATGTCATAGTTTCTTGTCCCGAAACACAACGTCATTAATTACTTGGTAGCAAAGATCTTGAATGAAAGGGGTCATCCCAGAGAAAAGAACGTAATGTTTGACTTCTTTGAAATAACTTTGTTTTTTCTGTTGGGACGACATTCCACTTGACAATGATGTTCCGCATGGTAATTTGCCGAAATCGGCAAACATGGCGGTTTTATAATCCAGAAGTGAAAACGATCCAGAGTTTCGAGTGGAAATGTTTCTGTGATTTCCTTGTTCTCGAACTCATTTTGGTGAGGGTTCTCAAGTCTGGAGAGATGGTCGGCGGGCAAACAAGATTTTCTTAATCAATTTTTTGTCTCGGATCTCAACATCGAATTCTTGGAGCAAAAGGATCCACCGCATTAGTCTTGCCTTAGCATCCTTTTTAGCAAAGAGATACTTTATAGCAGAATGGTCGGTATACACTATGCTTTTGTTAGACCATAAACGAGTTATGACCGAATTTTCTCAAAGCGTATACTTAAACCGGGCAAGTATTCTTTTTCGGTCGTAGGGTAGTGTGCTTGAGCTCTAGGTCATTGTCTTTGCTGGCATAGTGAATTGGTTGGGAAATGATTGTTCTTTGTTGCCCTAGGTATCTGCTCCATTTTACAAGGCGATACCCCCAATTACTTTTTTTTTTTTTTTTTTTTTTTTTTTTTTTTTTTTTGTTTTGTTTTTTTTTTTGGGTTTTTTTTGTTTTTGTAATTTTCTTTTTTTTTTTGGTTTTTTTTTTTGTTTTTGTTTTATTTTTGTTTGTTTGGGTTTTGTGGGTGTTGGGTTGTGGGGTGGGTGGTTGTTTTTTTGGTTGTGTTTGGTGGGGTGGGGTTGGTTTTTTGTGATTATTTTTTGTTTTGGTGGGGGGTGGGTTTTTGTGGGGTTTTTTTGGTTTTTTGTTTTGGGGGGGTTTTTTTTTGGGGTTGGTTGTTTTTTTTTTTTTTTTTGGGGGTTTTTTTTTTTTTTTTTATTGTTTTTTGGGGTTTTGGGTGGTGTGGGTTTTTTAGTTTTTTTTTTTGTTTTGTGTTTTTTGTTTGGTTTTTTTTCTCTTGTTTTTTTTTCTTTTTGGTTTGTTTTTTGTTTTTTGTTTTTTTTTGTTTTGTTTTGTTTTTTTTTTTCCTTGTTTGTGGTTTGTTGTTTTTCTTTGGGGTTTTTTTTTTGTGGTTGTTTTTTTGTTTTGTTGTTTTTTTTTGTTTTTTTGTGTTTGGGGTTTTTTTTTGTTTTGGTTTTTTGGGGGTTTGGTGGGTGTTGTTCTTTGGGTTTGGGGTGTTTGTTGGAGTGTGGTGTTTGTTTTGTGTTGGGTGGATGTGTTTTTTTATGGTGTTTTTTTTTTTTGGTTTGTGTGGTGGTGGGTTGTTGGTTTGGCGTTTTTTTGGTGTTTTTTTTTGTTTTTTTTTTTTTTTGGTGGGTTGTTGTTTGGGGTTTGTATTTTGCTTTGTTTTGTTGTGTGTTTTTATTTTGTTTTTGGGGTTTTTTTTTGGTGTGTGTTTTTTGCGTGTTTTTTTTTTTTTTTTTTTTCGTTGTTTGTTTGGTGGTTTTTTTATGGTTTGTTTTTTTTTTATTTTTGTGATTTTTTTGGTTTTTTTGTTGGTTTTTTTTGTGGTTTTTTGTTTTGTGTTTTTTTTTTTTTGATTTGGTTTTTTTTTGTTTTATTTAATGGTGTTGTGAGCGTGAAAAGAATGGAATTGTGGGTTGGGGGGAGGAAGGAGTGGTGGGGGGGTGGGGAGGGGGGGGGGAGGGGAGGGGGGAGGGGTGGGGAGGGGGTGGTGGGGTCAGTGGGGGGGGGTGTGGGTTGGGGGGGGGGGGCGAGTGGGGGGGGGGGGTGGTTGGGGTGGGTGGGTGGGGGGGGGGGGGTGGGGGGGGGGGGGGTGTGGGGGGGGGGGGGATGGGGTTGTGGGGGGGGGGGGGTGAGAGAGGGTGGGGGGGGGGCAGGGGGGTGGGGGGTAGGGGGGGGTTGGGGGGGGGGGGGGGGGGGGGGGGGAGTATGTATTTATCACAATATATGGACCGAGTTTTAAATTTGGGGGGGTGGGGGGGGGGGGTGGGAGGGGGGGGGGGGCGGGGGGGGGGGGGGGGGGGGGGTTGGGGGGGAGGGGGGGGGAGGAGATGGGCGGGGAGGGGGTGGGGGGGGGGAATGGGGGGGGGACTGGCGTGAGAGGGGGTGTGAAGGGGATGGGGGGGGGGGGAGGGGGGGGGGGGGGGAGGCTGGGGGGGGGGGGTGGGGCGGGGGTGGGAGAGGGGGGGCGTGGGGGGGGGGGGGGCGGGGGGGGAGTTGGTGGACGTGGGTGTTGGGGCGTGGTGGGGGGGGGGGGGGGGGGGGGGGGGGGGGGGCTATTTTTCCGATTTGTGGTAAAAATGTCTCTCGTTTTGACTTTTAGGCTAAACGGTTGCCAACGTTATAGTAAAATCTCATTTCGGACAACTTTCGTGCTTTATACTTAAGCCGATTCGGATCCGAAGGGCTCCGAATCGCCCGTTTTAGCTGCTGATCTCGTCATTAATATTTCCATTTTCGCCGAAAAATGTTTCGAGATTCATTTGGCCATAACTTGGCCGTTTTAAGTTCGATTTTAAAGTGTGATATATGAAAAATTATCTATTTGAAATGAGCTCTTCGAAAACTACTTTTACGCCTAATGAAAACATTTTTAAGTCGCTCAAAACCACAAAACTAATTCGGGACAGCAAGTTTATTTTGCCGAAATATGACCAAAAATCAACCCAACTCGCATATTAGTGCCTAATCTAGCCCTAATATTTATTTACCAACAACCAACCAACAAAACTAAACCTTAATCCACCCTAATATCTATTGTTGCAACTCTCATCAACTCTCAATCTCGCCAAGAACATAATATAAAACATAAACATAAAGTGGTAACAATGTTTACTTCCATTTTATAAAAGATGACAAAGTATTAACTTATTTCTTTTGTAAAAATTAACACAAACACATGGATCTTTATGAACAAACATAGATCTATAGAAATAATAGATGAAACCAAGTAAGGATCATGTAAAACTTACAAATCAAGAAGAGCAAGTAGCAAGAACACTAGATCTATACCCACAAACTATAGATCTATAAAAACCCCAAATAATCTTGAAAACCCTAACTTTATAATTCTTGAAATCTTTGAAAAATAACCAACCAACACTTGGATCTACCTTAGATATAACTAGGAATGAACTTTAAACACTTGGATTTAGCTAGAAATCAAAAGTTATGGGTTGGGTATGGTGGTGGAGGGTGTGCCGTGAGCTAGGAGCAAGGGGAGGGAGAAAAAGATTTTTGTTGGTGACTAGAAATGAAGATGAAACCCTAAGTGTGGTATAACATGGTATTTATAGGATATGTGTTAGGGTTTTAGGTGAATTTTGGACTAGCAAGTGACCAACACACACCAAAGGTGTGTGTTGTTGGTGGTTCGGCAATAGCAAGGCCACAAGGACCAAGATGGTTCAATTTTTCTAGCCAAGGTTCAAGTGATATGATCATGGTTCAAATTTTGCTAGTCAAAGTTGTAAGAGTGTGTAAGTAAACACATGGTCTTAACAACATGAGAAATGGTGCATGAGAATGACATTCTCATGTGTCACCATCTTGTGTAAGCATGAGCACATGCATGGAATTTCAAGAAAGATGCTTGTTGATTTAATTTAGAGCTCAAGTATACTTGTTGTTGTAGTTTAGGCGCCACATTTTGGCTAGGGAAAGGAGGTGAACGAAATTTTTAGTAGTATGACACTAGAAATACGATAACTTGAGTTTACACGAAAAGATTTTGAGTTTCCGGGGTTCCGTTTGGTCAAAAACGCGAAAAACGCAATTTAAAGGATAAAACCCTAAAATTAATATCGGAAGTGATTAAAAATCACGAAACACTCAGGAAAGCTAAAATAACACATATAATGCCTAAAAATGCCTAAATTAATTAATAATCGATGCCGAACGCGTCCGATGACGTTTTTTTTCTTCAGTTTTTTACCAGTTTAGTTCCCCGGTAAACGACAGATTTAAACCGTAACAGTATAAAATTTTAAAGTAATGACCGGAGTGTGTGTCCAGAATACTAACTGGAATTTACGGGTGTGACATTAGCAAGTAGCATTTAGCCTTAGGGAAATTGTAAATCCTATCTTTTGAAGACTACGATGTAACCGGACTAGATTTTGTTTATGATGACGTACCTTAATGTCTATCTATAATGATTATTGTTATATTCCTAATGAGATGCAATATTTTCTTTTATTATTCGTTATGCCAAACGTGAATTAGGTTATGTTTATATTACCTTTTGTTACTTTGCATATCGTTTATAGTAACCAAATTTCATATCAAATCTCACCATGTGTTATGTCTTGTGTATAGAACAATGACTATTACACGTTCTGGAATGACTCCCGAAGCAATAGAAGAAATGATTACTCGACGTGTGGCCGAAGCATTTGCTGACAGAAGCCAACCGCAACTTAGGACTTATGTCCAAAGCCATGCCAGAATGGGGAATGATAATGAAAATGGGAAGGTGGAGGACGAGAAAATGGAAATGGAGGACGTGCAAATGGTAATGAAACCAAGGATTTAATGCGGCTGGAACTGAAATTTACTGCCAGATGAAGTACCCTACAAGAGTTTCTTGAAACTGCTAACTGATAATTTCAGGGGACCAAAGAGCAACGGTTGGCAAGATGGTTCAAAAAGATGAATCATTGTCCGACATCAGCAACTGACCGACCTAAAACCAAGTGAAATATGCTCATGCACCTTGTAAAACGGTGCTGAACTGGTGGAATGCTCACAAAAGACAATTATAACTCGGAATCTTATGCCTTTGACTTGGACTGAACTCATAAAGGATAATGAATGAGGCTTACTGTCCCAGAACATAAGTCAAAAATGGAGAATGAGTTGTGAAATCGGACTGTAAGGAGTAATGATTGGCTACCTATACCCAAATATTTCAAGAACTAATTTGTTGTATCCTAAGATGGTACCCGAGGAAAGAGGACCCGAGTCGAGAGGTATATATGGGGTCTCCCCAGATAACATTCAAGGAAGTAACATCATCCTGCACCGGTAAGACTCTAAGGATGCTGTTAGGAATGTACAACAGCTTAATAGATCAGAAAGTTATGCCAATGCAGCAAGACAGTTAATAACAAAAGAAAGTGGGAAATCCAATCAAGAGATAACGAGCACCACAACAACCATTCAGGAGGTCCGATGTAGCAATAGCTTTACACAGGCCAGAAACAGAGAGAATTGAAGTATGCTGCTAAGCTATCCCATGCCACAAGTGTAGTTGCACCATGCTGGACCTTATACTGTGAAGTGCTCTAATTGCAAGAATTACTAGTCACAAGCAAGGAATTGCAAAAATCAAGCTGCAACTACTACCAAAGGGCTTCGTGTACAACAAAAGGGCTCCGTTGTACATCAAAGGACTCTAGTAAATAATCATGAGGCTCTAGTGGCCAACCAGAGGGCGAGTGTCACCTATTTTGAGTGTGGAAGACGAGGCCACTATCGCGATGACTGCCCAAGATCTCATATTGTTTCTTTCTTGCATCAATATTAAAGATCTTTAAAGATCCATAACCCAAAAGAAACCATCATCACAGATCTAAACAGATAACTATCATGAAAACCTAGATCTACATCACAGCCAAACCATCCTCATAACGACAACAAATCCATCTAATCTAACCTAAATCCTATCATCCTCATCACACAACACTCTCTTCTTCACAACAGTTAATAAAAATAGAAAAAAATGAAACTAAAAAGATAAACAAGATCTCAGATTCATGTTAAGGGTTATAAACCTCGTATCTTTATAGATTAAACACGTTTTTCATCATAGATCTTTTGAAGCTTTCACTTCTTGTTTAATTTTTGAAAAATAAAAGAAAGACGAGAACAAGATTGTTCAAACCCTCTTTTGCTTCGATTTGAAAAACGAAAAACATAAACCTACCTGAGACGTTTCTCCTTATGGTGTTCTTCGAAACGAAAAGTGAAATATAACGGTTTTTGTTTGTTGGTTGTGATTAGTTGTTTACATATATCTTTTGTTTTGTTGACCTGCATGAGATTCTAAAAATATAGAAACAAGAATAAAATTTATGGTTTGTGTTTAGTTGTTTTGTCAAGAGAGTGATTGAACATATTTTTTTTTGTGGTCTTGCGTTTGGTTTTGGGAGATAGAAAATAAGAGTGATTGTTAAGAAAAAGAGACGCGTGTGTGAGTGTGTTTATGTGAAAGTGTTACTAGGGTTTGTGGATAGTGAGTTTTATATACTCAAGTTTAGAGCCTTCGATACGCTGGTGCCAAAGGCTTGCGCCATGGCACCAGCCAAACTTGGCCAACGGCTCACCATACCGCTTCCTACGCCGTTCTCCCTCGCGCCATAACAACCAGCCCACGCGGTTGAGGTTTTTTTTTAATTTGAAAAAGTTGCCATTTTTGAACGTTGGATGAGCCTTTTTTTTGAAAAAATACCCCCAAAAATCACATTTTTACCCCTTAAAAATCCTATAAATACCTCATTATTTCATACTTCACACACACTTCCAATATATTTTATAACATATACTTTTCTACTTCTCTAATTTTTCTCTCCAACAAAATGAATCCCAATCCAAATTGGATTTTCGGTATGCTAAACGACCCAAACAACCAAATTTCGGGCTCGTCTTTGAATCGGACCAATAATCCGGGCTCCTCAACTTTCATACAACCAAATGCCTTACTATCCCAATTTCCAAACCCCATTTGTTAATGCCAAAGAACAAATTCTATTTAACCAATTTAAAATGAAAATGCATTATAACCAATTTTCTCAACAACAACAACCACCAAACCAAGCCATCGCTTCCCAACCACAATCCGACCAATAATCCTTCAACCTAGTTGACGAAACCAAAGACGAAGACGAGCCGGTCTCGACGTCGACGTCAAAAAAAACAAAAGGCACCCGTTTGAAGTCGAAGGCGAAGAAAAACAAAGAAAAGGAAACACAAGTCGAAACGAAACGAGCCTGAAATTTGTGGAGCCAGGACGAGGAGTTGATTTTGGCAGAAAGTTATATTTAAATTTCTGAGGATCCAAGAACCGGTTTTGATAAAAAAATGATACGTTTTGGTATAAAATTCTCGATGTGTACAATGCCAAAGCCAAGAAACGCGGCTACATGGAACGTACCAAAAACATGTTGACGGGAAAATGGACTCCAATGAATCGAGATGTTCAAAATTTAATTCATTGGTGTCAGAAACGCTTGTTGCGAGTGGCAAAAATGATGAAGATTAGATGACAAGGGTAGAAATATTGTTTAAAACACACACGGGTGGGGATTTTAAGCACAAGAGCGCTTGGCTATTTTTGAAAGACAAGCACAATTGGAAAATTCTCGAGTCGACATTGGCAAAAAGAAATCGTCTTCGGGTTACTGACAAGGAACCGGAGCATTTTCGAGAAGATGTGTTGCCTCGGCCACCCGGGGCGCAACGAATTGCTAAGAGTCAATGCTCCTCAAACTCGACCGCTAGTTCCGGTTCTAACCCGTTGATGTATCAAGAAATGATGAAAGAACAATACGAGTTAGACCGTAAGGGGAAAATGGAGGTTATCGAGTGAGAGGCAAATTCGAGAATTAATTTATACAATTCTTAAAGGATTGCCGAGGACATGAAAGTGCTACAAATCGACACCCGCAGGATAGATCTGACTGACGCGGCTATCATCAACGCCCAAAAAGCACGAGTGATACGGTTGTCGTAAGGGACTTCTACAAGAAGTTTTACAACTCCCTAGGCAGAGTACCTAACCGTTGTAGTAGTAGTATAGGCAAGACTAGAGGGTTGCTATCGTTCTCTAGTGGAATAGGTTGGGAAGGCTTGATCACGGTCTAACAGAATTTTAGGGGTCGAGGGAAGATTATTTTTTGTGTTTTTATATTTTATGAAAGCAGGTAAATCTATGGTTTGAGAGGTTAGTTTGTTTAACTATTAATTAAACTAATTAATATCTAATCTACTGGTGATAACTTTATGATAATTGAATGTATTTACTTAATCATCCTCTAGCTTATCAATTTGCTTCTCCCAATTTTTGTTTACCTCTTGTCCACACTTGTGATGATATGTGTAAGTATTTATTCTAGTCTGAACGGATTACACTAACCAGGCCACTAATTAAGAGTTGATGTGGAAGGTTTGCCGCTAGGGCAACACACAAGTAAGGTAGTATGAAGACTATTACAAGGCCCCTAAGAGTACATTAAATGCATGTGAAGATATCTAAGAGGGATCAACCATATAGAGGGGCAAGGTAGTAATGAAGACTGTTACCCAATGGTATCCTTCTACGTACGTGTTTCCTAGACAGTGTCTATACGATACAACAAAAGCTGGGTTTTCTAAAACCTACGCACACAAGTCATCAATCAAGAAGCAACAATAAAAGGATCTACAATCCGACTTTCATGCAATCATAAGCAAATACAAAGGACTCGTATGTTATAAATAAAGTAAAGAGATAAATCAATCACACAACACATAGACATATTGAATGATTAATGATAAATAACCTTGAATTAAAACATGGATTCAAGGTAGTTCAATAGGGTTTTGAGGCCACGAAAAATGACATAATGAGCTGGCTAACAAGAGCTAGGGTTCGTCTCCCTAAGTTATACAAAGTTATCCCAAAAATACACACTTGAAACCCTAAAATCAGTTTAATATATATAGAGATATCATTGCAACAGCGTCGCGTTGTAATCCTGACGTCGTCGCTACGTGGATGATTCTAGATCCTCATTGAGTCACCTACGTCCTGACGTCATCACTAACTCTGACGCCGTCACTAGATGGATCATGACGGCGTCGCTTTATGCTTGCGACGCCGTCTCCACGTTCTGTAAGGAATACTTCTTCAAGGATTTGGTGTAGGTCCGTAATCTCATCTGTTTCTTCTCCAAATGAGCTCAAGTCACGTGTATTCCCTCCAAATGTCATCCAAGTGCTAAAAACCTAAACACAATCGATTAAGCACATAATCTAGGCATATTTGCATGATTTAGGGGGTTATATGACCCCGAAATAGTGTATAAATTGTGACAAACCTCCATCAATACCCCTACACCTTGGAATTTGCTTAATCCTCAAGCAAATGGGCTTTATTCTACCTAGACAATAGCGAATATGAGGGTCCATTTAACCTAAACTCTTTAAAGGTATTTTACTACAACACAACTTCTAGGACCTCGTAATTAAAAGCACATAAAGCATCATACACTAGCACCTCACACAATGTTTGGTATTCTCTTTTCTCTCGGAGTGTATAATAAATTATAACATAATGGGGAAACGGAAAATCAACATTCATTACCTGTCATAGCATATAAATTATCATAGGCTTAGTCTACCGCTGGGCGCAAGCATTATTCATTACTATCAAAGAGGTCTTTTAAAGGGTTGTGGGGTGTAGGTGTAAGATAACATTAACGGAAACGAAAACGGATGGGATACATTTTGGTGGTGACTTTGGGTGAATTTGGGGTGAAAGGATTATCTAACTATTTATAAGAATACACGTTGGTTTGGTTGCTAAGCCAAAGACTCGGACAAAATATACAAACTCTGCAAAACTCTACACCAATCTCTTTCTTTTTCTTTTCTTGACTCTAATATAAACATAAACATAAGCAAATGGCAGCCCGTACATATTTTTTCACTTTTTTTATATAAATTTTTTTCGTACACTTTTGTCCTGCCATTGCTTAAACATATAATACATCATGGGGGTTTTCTAGATACACCCCTACACTTAAACTTTTACATACTTGATTATTTACAATCTAACTAATGACCTGATTTGAGGTGGATCAAAATAACATGGAGATCATCTAACAAACATATGGGGGGTATTGATTTAACTTTTCTTTCCCATTCTTTCGCGAAATAAATACTACTATGAATCCCAATCATCCCAAAACTGTATTTACAAGGATAAGGACTTAGCAGCTGCGTACTCAATAATTAACTTGGGTTAACACAATAATGTACTAAAAGCGAGTACATAAAAGGTAGGCTAAGGCGATTTGGGTGTAAGGATTGTTTAAGGGTTGACAATGTTCTTCATTAATAGTCCGGCTTAACCAGAAAATTACGAGAACCGTGAAAAAGAATAGGCTCGGAGGGTTGTACTAGGGGTATCCTGCACTAAAGATGAGTGCATGGCAAAGGTGTGGTATAGTTATATGATCGGTGTGACCATCATAACAATTACATGTTTAAAACATGGGTTAATCCTAGTGCCTCTTATCTAGCAAATCCTAATACTTACTATGCGGTATCGGGATGCATCATAAAAACAAGTTCTATAATTTAATATACTACCGGTACACTCATATAATTTAATACCAATCTCAATGCTCCAGAAAAGGCGACAAAACCACATGTACATATCCGTAAAGACAGATAGGAGACACAGAACATTAAGCAAATAAACTGATTGCTCACATCTAAAGTCCTTAACTCGAGGAAAGCTAAAGGTATAAACTAGTCTTGGGTATCAATAATGGATACCCGAATTCCTATAGATCTAGAGGCGAACCTCACATTTTTAGGGTGGAATTCTGAGGGTTTTTGTGCCAGTCATATACAATCTATCCATGAGACGCTATTAATACTACGGTATTCGTCGTATGATGTCATAAAAAAATTTAAATTTTGGTCAAAATTACCTTTTATGCTATGTTTTGATATATTACCCATCATTTCAAGGACAAAGCAAATGGCAAATGAAAGAGATATGTTTTTTATTGTTTTTCTTAAGGCTTATTTCCCCCTATACTAAGTGACCATTATCCTAATGTTTCTATAAAGAACCCGTAAAACACAATAAATAAGGAAAGAAACAAGTAAAAGAACTAGTACTCTCTTCACTACTCCCCTGGTTGCTCAAAAAAAATATTAATAATGGAGAAGAAACATGTGATAATTGGTTAAATTTTACTCCAAGAATCATCCAATGAAAACATCCTAAGATCTTCCAAGCTTCTTCTCATCAAATATAACCTGTAATCAAAGACAAAGACAACTACACCAAGCATAAAATCCATGATATATTATATATATATAGTATATATTATATATATATATATAGATATAATATATATATATATATAATATATACACAGAAAACACACGACTACACACACACACGACACACACACATATATAAATATAATATATACTATATACACACACAATATACAATAAGAGTTGTTTTAGGTTTCGAACTTTAATAAAACAGCAAAGATAAGATAAGAGAAATTGTTAAACTTATTGCTTATTCAGTCGATTATTTGGCTTAATTAGTGCTTATCAATTTAGTTTTTGCTAATTCAGTCAAATTTTCAGCTTTATCAACTTATTCATGTGCTTATTCTGGTGATTCAGACCTTATCACATCAGATTTAGCTTATTTGCATGCTTATTCAGTTCACACAGCTTTATTCAATTTTAGATCTTAATCTGCTTAACTTTGTGCTTATCTGCCTTAAAATTGCTAATTTTTGTGCTCATTTTGCTTAAAACAGCTTATTTTTTAGATCTAAAAGTTTAACTGATTTGTAACTAATTTGCAACTAATTTTGAGAAGTTTGACTTTTTTGGTCAAACGGTCACAAACCCGTTTTTTTTCTAGTAACTGCGAAATAAGCATACTGGTCTTTTATTCTGCGAAATAAGCACTTCGAGAAATAGGTTTAATTTTGCAAAATATAACAGGTTTAATTCTGCGAAATATAATAGGTTTCATTCTGCGAAATATAACAGGTTTCATTCTGCGAAATATAACAGGTTTCATTCTGCAAAATATAACAGGTTTTATTAAGCAAATTAAGCAAGATTTATTTCTGCAAAATAAGTTTCTGCGAAATAAGCACTTAAACCAAGATCTTAGATTTAACTTTGTGTGTACATCAAGAAGTTCAAAGACCTTTAAACAGATCTAAACACACAAACATATCTCATCATAGATCTAGACACGAAGTCGCACGTCCTTACGTGACTTCTTCTTTATGCCTCTTGGCCTCTCTTTCCAATTTCATTAGGTGTCAAATTTCCTTGTTTATACTTTCGTCTTCTCTGTACTCGGGTCCTAAAGTCAGACTATCCGAGTAATAGGTTTTCCCTCGGTCATTGTTATTCTTAAGGACAAATGGTGGTATGGAGTCAATGTTTACATCCTTAAAGTCTATATGGTTAAATGCTTCCATCTTATGAGGTATCTTAAATGTGATTTTCTTGTTATCTTTTTTGAAAGTAACTGTTCCCTCTTCTTGATCCTAAACGAGACCAGTTTTTCTTGCAAATGGTTTTCCAAAGACTACTTCTCCTAGGTGGTGATCTATAATGCTAGTGGTATCCTCGAAAATTATGAAATTACATTCTTATGTGAAGTTTCCTATGAAAACTTTTAAACCATTGACTCTTCCTACAAAGTTGTTGTTCTTACTAAGGTTGGATGGTTTCTGTCTTGACTCTAGCCCTTTAATCATGATCTCTCTGTAATGTTGTTTAGACATAACATTAACTGGTGATTCTAGATCAATGTAAGTTTGTCTTTTAAGGAAGCGACCAATCATGCAAGAGATCTTAATGTTTTTAAATTTTCGGTTCTTATCTTTGCCCTTACCCAAGATGGTTTGGGGTATTTTAAGAGCCACTCGTGATATTCTAATTCCTCCAAGGTGGGGAAGGTATCAAAGTATTCTATTTCATTCGACCCGTCTAAAGAGTCAAGGATCCTACTATCCTCAAGCCATGACTTAATTTCTCTCTTTTTCTTAGGATCAAGAAGCTCCCTATTTGAGGTAGAACAAGATGGATTCGCATTCTCCATAATAAAGAATGGAATAGTCAATAGAAATTACGAACAGACACACAAAGAAAAGATAGACTACAAGAAAGCTAATATGCGGAAATTAAAGTCTCACTTAAAAGGATTCAAGCGAGTAGAACTAAGCTAAACTATGATCAAAACCTAACTATTCCCCGGTAACGACGCTAAAAACTTAATGCGGTTGTCGTAAGGGACTTCTACAAGAAGTTTTACAACTCCCTAGGCAGAGTACCTAACTGTTGTAGTAGTAGTATAGGCAAGACTCGGGGGTTGTTATCGTTCTCTAGGGGAATAGGTTGGGAAGGCTTGATCACGGTCTAACAAAATTCTAGGGGTTGAGAGAAGATTATTTTTGTGTTTTTATATTTTATAAAAGCAGGTAAATCTATGGTTTGAGAGGTTGGTTTGTTTAACTATTAACTAAACTAATTAATATCTAATCTACTGGTGATAACTTTATGATAATTAAATGTATTTACTTAATCATGCATTACTTATCAGATTGCTTCTCCTAATCTTGTTGCCTTGTCACACTTGTGATGATCTGTGTAAGTATTTCCTAGGTCATGAACGGATTACACGAACCCGCCGTCTATTTAATATTCCGTTAGGGCAACGCACAAGTAAGGTAGTATGAAGACTATTACAAGGCCCCTAAGAGTATATTAAATGCGTGTGAAATACCTTAAGAGGGATCAACCATATAAGGGGGTAAGGTAGTATGAAGACTGTTACCCGATGGTATCCTTTCTACGCACTCGCGTTTCCCTAGACGTGTCTACAGCGATACAGACAAAAGCTGGTTTTCTAAAGCCTAACGCGCACATTCATCAACAAGAAGCAACAGTAATAGGATCTACAATCCGACTTTCATGCAATCATAAGCAAATACAAAGGAGGGTTTAGCCTCGCATGTTATAATGAAAGCAAGAAGATAAATCAATCACACAACACATAGACATATTGAATGATTAATGATAAATAACCTTACTTGAATTAAAACATGGATCCAAGGTAGTACAATAGGGTTTTGAGGCCCTAAAAACGCCATAACAATGAACCTCTATGAAGCTGCTACAAGAGCTAGGGTTCATCTCCCTAAGTTATACAAAGTTATCCTAAAAGTTACACACTTGAAACCCTAAAATCGGTTTAATATATATAGAGATATCGCTACGATGGCGTCGCGTTGTAATCCTGACGCCATTGCTACGTAGATGATTCTAGATCCTCATTGAGTCAGCTATGTCCTGACGCCGTCACTAAATCTCTGACGCCGACACTAGATGGATCACGACGGTATTGCTTTATGCTTGCAACGCCGTCTCCACGTTCTATAAGGAATACTTCTTCAAGGATTTGGTGTAGGTCCGTAATCTCGTCTGTTTCTTCTCCAAATGATCCCAAGTCACGTGTATTCCCTTCAAATGCCATCCAAGTGTTAAAAACATAAAAATAAACGATTAAGCATATAATCTGGGCATATTTGCATGATTTAAGGGGTTAAATGACCCTGAAATAGTGTATAAAATGACACCTCATCAACGAGTCCAGGAGTTATATCACCCACAAAACTAGTCGACGCGGCTATCGTTAACTTTATGTTTTTTTTATTTTAATGTTGTTTTTAATTTTTTTTTAAATTTCTATGTAATGTTTTTTTATCTAATATAATGTTTTTCTTATTTAATGTAATGTGTTTTTATTTAAATGTAGTTTATTTTATTTATATTGTGTATGTTTTATTTTATATAAATGAAAAAAAATTAAGTCCAACGGCACCACATTTTCCGGTGCCAAGGGATACTTGACAAAATGTGGTGCCAAAGGATTTCTGGTGCCGTTGTGGTTTTTGCTGACGTGGCACCACTTTTTGACAATTTTTGTTAATGGCATGAGCCGAACGTCATGAGGGTGCCTAACACTCTTTGGGTTATAACAAATTTGGGCCTGAAGTTACTATCCAGTATCTACCGAAACATTCATTCATATAGTGATTTTAGTTAAGTAACTTAGTATAATTTGGGCTGATTTTTTTTGAGTTGGCTAGAAGAGTTCTAGTATAATGTTGGTTAAGTGAGTCTAATTTTTAGTATTGTTTAGATTGGTATGAGTTAAATTTTTTGGACTAAATCATTTTTGGTGTACAATTTTAATTGCGGGTTGCATTTTTGGTTCGTTGGAATTTTTGTAGGATTTTTTATAATCGAGTTGGGTGAGTCAGAGTTAATTAATCGAGTGTATCTGATTTGTTCATCATGTATATGAGTAGCTAGGATAAGTTGAGTATTGAATCGTATAAAGCAAAGTGTGACAAACTTGAGAAAGAAAATGAAAAATATATAATCACTTTTTCTTCGCTTTATGATAATGATAGACAATATACTAAAAAGATTCAAGAACAAGAGGATTCCCTTGACTCGATGAGTGGTAAATTGGCTGAGCTGAATAACACTGTTTTGGGATTACAAGCGAATATCTCAGAAAAGCAAACGACAATTTCAGAGTTAGAAGAGTGTTTGCGTAAAAATGATTTTGAAAATGAGCATCTCAAGTCCAAAGTTGGTGATTTTACAACAGTTCAAAATCTTTAAGTGCAAGTTGAAGAACTTAAGAGGGTAAATGAAAGTTTAAATTTATCGGTTGAAGAGCTATCCAAGGCAAGTGAACTTGTATAAGCAACTTTGAGAGAAAGATATGAAATGGTTTTTGCTCAGAGTACTAAAATACGATTGTTGGAGGAACAATCAAAAGTATTTCATGAGGGAAAATCTAAGTTTGATTCAGAAATAGTTCATGACACACAAGATAACTCAGAAAAGGATTTGATTTTGAGTTTGCAAACACAATTAAAAGAAACTGCTAAATTGGTTGTACGATTTTCAGATGATAAATATTGTGCTTTAAAAGAAATTGAGAGCTTAAAAGTTGAAATAAAAAGTTTGCAAACTGAAAATCAAGATCTAAAATCTAGAGAATCTGAGTTGAATAATCTTGAAAAAGTGTACGAGACTAAAGAATTTGTGTTGTTAAAAGATATTGATCAAATGAAATCTCAAGTTTCAAAACTTTTGGAGAAACTTAAGATTTTAGATCAATAGATGAAACAACAAATCAATCTTTTTGAAGAAGACAAACGAATGTTTCTTGCTAAAAATGAATTTCTTAAAAAAGTGTCTTCTTCGATGCAAAAAGAGTATAATGATTTGTTGGCTTCAAATGATGTTTTAAAACAAAGACTTGAAACAAAGTTTAGGTTTTAAAAAACATGATACTTCTATTGAGAAAATAGTTGATTAGATCGAGAAAGAATATGAATCAAACGTTTCTAAGATTTCAATTACAAGTTCAACGTTTGAGACTAAGAATTTGGAACTTGTAAAGGAAATCGAAGATAAAGTGAAATGTTTTGAAAAAGAGAAAAAGGTGCTTGAGGATAAGATTTCAAATTTGGAAAAGGTTTTAGCACAACGAGTTAAAGATTTTGATGATGTCAAAATAGAGCTTTCAAAAAGAACTGACAAATTTGAGACGTATTTTGCAAATCTTGAAAAACAAAATGCTTTATTAAAATCGCAGTTGGCATCTCAAAATTACACTTTGTTGCAAAAAGAAAACAAATGTACAAAATAAGAAACACTAGCTAACTTTGATCCGGGGGTCGAGGAGGATTGAACAAAAAGTAAGCCATATTATTTAGAGAGAGAAAGAGGAAAGATGTGTATGTGTTTTAGAGAGAGAAAGAACACACACACATCTTATGAGATAATGTCACAAATGAATCCTTACCCCTTCATGGAAGTATGGAGGGGGTATTTATAGTCCAAACACAACTAAACTATACAATAATGTCTAATCTAGTCCCTGCGTGTTTGGCTATTTAAGAACTAATGTAATTCCGGATAAGTCAACATATTTTAAGGCTAACAATCTTCCCCCAATATGTGGACATACGGAATTACTTACAGTGTTCCTATCAAGTACAATAACAACACAATAAGGACTTCCAAAGTGCTTCCAATGCTGAAGATGATATTTGCGACTTCCTGTCTTGATACTTATACTCTAGCTTGGATCTTCTGTGTCTTTACTTGTTCTGGAACCATTGTAGTATGCATGAGTTGGATTAACTTCCCCCCAATTCATGCAGCATGTCTTGAAAAGCTTTCATCATAGACTCCTTTTTGACGAAGTTTCTGAATCAGCTTCCCCCCAAACCAACATCCCTATTTTGAGCAGATTCTGAAACTTTGATGTAGCTAGAAAAAACTTCTATTTGACATTTACGTGCATAGTGGAATTTTGTAGAAGTAAAAAACCACATCAAATACTACTGCTACTTGTCATTAGGTCTTGGTGAATATTCGTTCGGGGGTACATGCAAGGAATTAGCAACAATTCTTCATACGTATGCAGAATACTTCACAAACCATACTAAGTAAAGTAGTCTACACTACTTCCCCCTGGAAGTTGACATGGTAACATTAAAGTCAACTAAGTCCCGGATGTACACATTTCCCCCCATGATGGTTGCGAACTCTCGGAAGCATCATTGTCGTGTACGTCCATATACTCGAGAAGTTCTTGTCTTAAGCAAACATCTTGAAAAGTTATGAATGACATTGAAGAACTTTGAAGGATTTTGCTTAGATTGTGAAGTACCATTGACGTTCTGTAGCTTCAATTATCCCGTGAGAATTGCTGATCACATCTCATTCTTTAAACTCTCTATCTAACTTACCAACCTCGAATTCTGTCGGCTATTGCTGTGACCACTTAGTGAAGTAAACCCGATATACCAAACTTGAAAATGAAGTAGAATCCCCCAAATTTGTTACTTAATCTTGCACTGTTGTTGATTGAAGAACGGTGCAAGATTAAATCTATAAGTACTCTATACTCAACCAGAAAAGTATAAGAAGTACAACACCTCTTGAAATTATCCACATCGACATCTGCGTGTGACACTGAGTACTACAATGTAACTCCTTTAAGTGATAGCTATAACCCGTGAGCACTACAATGTAACTCCTTACATCAGGAAATAACTAGATAATCCAAGTCTTAATCATAAGCTGTATACGTTCAAGCAAGTCATCAATCGATAGATTGGGTTTGAAGAAAAGGGGTAGAAAGTAGAAGGAAGTCTCGATGATGAAATAAGTAGACGCCTTCGTGAAACCCACTTCAATCTCAAATAAAGAATACCAAATCAACTTCGTGATCACTTGTCATCGTAATCCGAATCTTTACCCGTTTTGACGTTTTAGTGAATCTGATTCGGATCGTTTTTAGTGTTATGTATCGTGTTTGTTGTGTTGTTGAAATCAATTAACATTCACGGGATTTTACAATTCTATGACTTAAACCGTAAAAAGAATCGACTTTTACGGGATTTTACTAAATCAAGAAAAAACCGTGAATAAAAATTTATTTTTGGTGAAATCGTTGTTGAACAAGAAGTACTGAGCATTTGTTGACAATTTTGAGCTTAAATGATTAACTGGCCTGAATAAGTAACTTGTCGGACTAACGGTTAAAAAAGAATTTCCACAATGAGGGTTATAAAACAACAAAGGATGAGTGGTGAATCAACCTTAAAGTTCAGGGACTGAAATTGCAAAATTCCACTTTTGATTAATAATAGAAACGTTTCCCTCCATAACACGTTTTCTTCTTTGATTTCAAAATAGAAAAAAATATTCAAGATTATGGATTTGATCTTTTGAACCGTACGAGTTATCGTCGGCAAAATCCGAATATACCACGTTGATCATAAGATGTCACGATCACGATGGTATAAGTCTTAAGTCTCGTCATTGAACATCACACGAAACCGTAAAATTGAAAAACGACTTAAAAACATGTATAGAATTTGTTGAGTTTCTTATTTAGGTCGTTTTCGGTTCTACAAGTTGTTCGGTTGTTAAGTTGTTCGGTTGATGAGTTGTTCGGTTCTAAATGTAAATTGGTTGTTCGGTTTCCAAATGGTTCGTTTCACAAGTTTTTCGGTGTACTATCGTCCTTTTCTTCTTTTCGTCCTTGCGTTTGTCTTCTTCAAAAAACCGTGAGCAACAAATGAAGAAGTTCAAAAGAAATAAGCTTCGAAAAATAAGACCTCGAAAATAAGCTGTTATAAGCTTTCAATGCCAGGAGCTTAAAGTTTTGAATAAGCTTAAATAAGCTATAGAATCAATAAACAAGCAGCGAACATAAATACTACAAAAAATCTAATTTTTTCTAGCAAAACTCAATAACAAGAGACACATATTTGTTTTGACGTGGATACACAAATGGGCCAAAAAAAATTGTTGATAGACATATTAGTTAAACCAGCCCACAAAATGATTTTGAGAAAGATTTGTAGCCGAGAGCTTTTTGAACCCAAAATAAGCCAAACCAATAAGCTTAAAAAATCACCACAACAAAAACACAAACACAACACGCACGAATATAATACACCCTCGGTTAGCTCTGATACCAATTGTACAAAATAAGAAACACTAGCTAACTTTGATCTGGAGGTCAGGGAGGATTGAACAAGAAGTAAGCCATATTATTTAGAGAAAAAAATAGGAAAGATGTGTAAGTGTTTTAGAGAGAGAAAGAACATACACACACCTTATGAGATAATGTTACAAATGAATCCTCACCCCTCCATGGAAGTATGGAGGGGGTATTTATAGTCCAAACACAACTAAACTATACAATAATGTCTAATCTAGTCCCTGCGTGTTTGGCTATTTAAGAACTAATATAATTCCGAATAAGTCAACATATTTTAAGGCAAACAATAATGATTTGAGAACATCATATAATGTGTTGAAAGAGAAATATAAAACTTCTTGTGAAAAACTTGAAAAAGAGAACAATGATTTGAAAATGCATTACAAAAGATTGTTTGATTCAATAAAACAGAAAAAGGTTGATTCTCAAGTTTTAACAAAATCAATTCCAAAAGTGAATGTTTTGGAAAAGATTTACACGGGTAAATCTTCAAAACCTATTTCGAAGAAGCTTTCTCAGTTTACTACTTATTCTTTGCAAAAAGATAAGAAGTATTTAAAGAAACAACATTCATCTGAAACATTTGCTTCTCAAAATCATAAGAAAAATAAAAGTTCAAAACAAGTGTGGAAAAGAAAGGAAAACATTTCCAAACCGTTCAAGTATTCGAGAAGTGAAATGTTTTCAATGCGTAAACGAGATGATTCAGTTTTAAAAAATATGAAAGATGTAAGGTTTCCGTTCATTTCAAAAAGAATTTTTCAAAATGAAACACCGAGTTTCAACAATAATTAGAAATCTTCATCTTCCTCAAGGGTTAAAACATCGAATGAAACACCGAGTTTCAAAACGGTGTTCACACCTTTGAAAAGTTTTAAAACTCCAAATGAAACATCAAGTTTCTATAATTCAAAATGGAAAAATGAGAAGAGTTTTAAATCACCGTTGATTCCAAGAACGTTATTTCAAAATGAAACACCGGGTTTCAAATCTCCTTGGAATTCAACATCTATGCATCAAATTGACGCAACTTACATTTGGTTCTCCAAATATGGTAAACCCGTTAGCAACGTGCTTAAGTGGGTACCAAAAGTTGTTGTTTAATTTGATAGAAAATTCAAAAAGTTTTTCTTTTATAAAAATTTAGAAAAGACAAAAAGATTTTCTTTTATATAAAATTTTAGAAAATATAAAAAGATTTTCTGTTATATAAAATTTCAGAAAAGACAAAAAGATTTTCTTTTATATCAAATTTTATAGAAAATACAAACAGATTTTCTTTTATTCAAAACTTTATAGAAAACACAAAAAGATTTTTGGTTTCTATAATGGCTTTCATACATATTCAGTATAAAACCCGAACTTCATTTGATGGATTGTAATCAATTCAGATTACAACCCGAGCTTTAAAGAAAAGACAATGTACGTTTTAATGCATCTATCTTTGAAAAAGAAGAGAAGTCTTCTTTGACTTGAGCCACTGATAATATTTTTCAAAATCTTTATGTGGCACTTAAAAGAAAAAATCAAGTTGTCTAAAAAGTCAACGATCTCAAGTTGATGAGTTACAATCGATTCGAATTTTAAAATGTGGTACTTTCAAGATAAAAATCAATTTTAAAAGGTCTTCAAATCGATGTACTCTTTGTGAAAGTACTTAAAAGTTTTTAAGTGTCTAAAGAAATAAAAGGACTCTGAAGTGCAAAGAGGATCTCCCTCATAAAGATTTTAACGAAGATACGATATTTTTCGAGGGGGAGTATCCATGAATATTTTGTTAAAAAAGTTTTCAAAAAGTTAAGGAAATGGTAACTTGTTTACATTTCATCTTAACATATTCGTATTTTTGCGTTTTTTATCTTCATGTTAAAGATGTTTCTCGGCATATGTTAAGGGGAGTGTCTTTACGATGATTGAAAACTTTCAAAGATCAAAATTTTCTTCTTCATATGTTGCTAGCGAGAATGATGAAAAATAGAAAGAGAGATTGGTAAGAAAAAAATAGAAAGAGAGAATTAAGAAATCGTATACTTGAAAAAATAAAAGTATATGTCATGTTTCAAAAGCAAGAACAACACATGAAAAGAAAAAGATAAAAGTATGCAAGAAAAGAAATGCCACCGCATACGAAAACAGAATTAGTGCTTGTTCTAAATTCTCTTATTCGTATCAAAATCTCATGATATGATTTCAGATTTTCATCATGGTTTTCATGGACATTTATTCTGAAGGAATTATCTTGGCGTATGTTGATTGAGTTGCATAGTGTGAGTTAGTTACTCTCAAATACTCCTATGATCTTCCATAACCAGAATTGATCTACCTTGGAGTCTTCCTTCCAATTTAGGAAAGTTAGGTCTAGGTGATGGAGTTTGAGGTGCAAATCAATATGTTTTGAATGCTAAAAGGACTTAAGAGATAAAGCTTTAAATGAAAAAGAATGAACAAAACATGATATAGATGTCAAAAGAGACAACAATGTAAATGTTGAATAAGAATCAAATAATAAGCAAAAACAAAGGTTGGGGTTAAAAAGTGAGAGGCTTATAAGAAAAGATGAAGAGTGTTTCTCCTAAACTAGGATAGAAATTGGGTCAACTCATATGCTATCAGATTTCATTCGCTTATTTCGGGTATTAAAGTAGACATCATGGACCTAGTGATACAAATGTACAACCCCTCCTAGCCACACAAGTACTTCTCAAAAAGTATTTGTTTCATTCTCACAGATATTTAACGTATAATCTATCGATTTCTCATTCCGAGAATGTTGGTATTGAATAAATGACATTATGCTCTAGTCCTTGCTTACTAAAGTGCATAAGAGTCTAAAGCCAAATTGATATTCAATGAAATATCTTTAGGACACAAAAGTTTGTTTGTATTAAACATCAATGATACAAAAGGTACAATGATTATATGTCTTCGTGACATTGCATGTCTATGTGACAATGCTAGAACATTCTAGAGTGATACTATTAATTGTATTCACAATGATTGAATGGAAATCCTACCATTGCTAACGTCATGCCAACGCTTAACGTAGGTCACTATTTGAAAATGATTGATCAATTATTCAAATAAGTGTTATCTAGTAATCTATGTGATCTAGGTGTTATGTGCTTCTTCGGAATTTGTTTTCGAAAACACAAAACGACATTTCTTTGATTTTATCATTAAAAGGTTGTTTTTACACTAAGTTTACGAGATCAATGCTTCTTTGGATTTTATGGTCATATTTTCGCATCCTTATCATCGAGATATTGATTTGATCATATTTTTCAAAATAGCATTCATCGGGAATTTTCAAAGCATGATCTTGTGATGTATGAACTTCATGGTTAATGTGGAAGATGGTCTTACTCTGATAATTCTCCATTCATCTTCTACAACATACAACAACAACATCTCTACCTTTCACAAGCATGACATCTTCAACAAATCTTATAGTTGGGGGGTGGTGACAAAAGTTACCTTTCAATCTTCACGAAAATGATAGCAATCAAGTTTGTTAGTTTGAGGGAGCTTATGGATTATTTTGGGGGAGTATGTTTGTTTATAAAAGGGAGAATGTTTGATTCTTAAAGAGAAAATAAATGATTTCGACTTCAATTTTATAGACTTCAAAGGATATTCTTTGCCCAGAACTTATTTTATAGCTTATATGGTAATGATGGATCATAATCATCATGAGGGGGAGAAGATATAAGCTTAGTATTTGCTAAATATGAGGGGAGAAAACATATATGTATACTTAGGGAGAAGAAATAAGCTTAGTATTTTTCGTATATAAGAAGGGGAGAAGATATAAGCATGGAATTTAAGAGATATATCCAAGTATATAAAGGGGAGAAGATATAAGCAAGAAAGTATGGGACACAATAATGGGCAAAACAAAATTGAAGATTAAGGAAATCATTGTATTAAAAAGTAGTTTGATCAAGAAGATAAGTTTTATCTTTATGATTGGCAAGGATTATGTGACAGCCGTGAATAGCGAGGTTAGTATTAACGGTAGAGTTTAAGCTTGCCTACTTTATGTGTTTGATTTATTACGTTAGTCTATTTGGGTGGTATTAAGTGATATGATATATGTGTTATTATATGTGATTGTGTTGTTAGGAATGAATGATTTAATCATTTCATTTCGTATTGATGGTGATTTTGGAATTTTAGTGCGTTTGGATATTATGGCATTTGAGAAATTAGCGTACCGTGTATCGTTAATTTCGGGATGAGATTATTTAGTAAGTCGAGATATAATAATTAATTTAATTAAGTTGTAATAAATAAATATAGCTTAGGAAAAATTTAATAAGTAGTATAAGTATTTTTAATTTAAGTTTTGTATTTATTTAAGAGTTTAAAGTAATTATGTAATAAATAGTTTAGTAGAAGTGTAAAAAAAAAAATTATATAAATAATAAATGGACGAATTTTTGTAAAGAATTTATAAAAAAATTATATTATTTAAAAGGGGTGTTTGTTGAAACGGTTTAACAAGAGAAAAAGGAGGGGGAGAGCCCAAGTCCAAGTAGGAAACTAATCAGTATTTTATAAAAGCCAAAATCTGTATTCCCTTTCCTTTTTTTTATCTGTGTCGACCTCTTTCAAAACCCTAGCAGCCATTGGTGATTTTTTTAAGCTTTCAAGAGCAAGGTTTGATCATCTTTCAAAATCTTAATTTTTGTCAAATCTTTATTCTAGTAATAAAATCTATGTTTTAATTATTGTATTAAATATGTAACAATTAAATTGATGGATTAAGGTTTTGTAAAAATTCTGTAATTATGATGTTATGATCATTAAATATTGATTTGAGTATAATAATTAGGGTTTGGGTATCTTTAATTAGGTTTAATTATGGTAAATTCAGAATTGAAATCTGGGCAGAATTTTAGGTCATCTTGCGAGAGTCATAACTCAGTCATACGGATAGCTTTCATTGATTTTCTTGAGCCTAAAATTAACTACAGAGAGTCTACTTTCCAACCCAAATGGTTTCATGAATTAAAAGTGAGTGGAAGTCAATCAAAATAATTTTACAAAATTTGTTGTCAAAACTGAGTTTTAGGGGCAGATTCCGAGTTGTGATTGTGAGGTCAAAAACTATATCAAAACATCTTTTTAATTTATGGGATTGCTACTGTAGCAAGTTCATGATGTATATGATTTTCTAGAATTTTTGTAGAATTTTCCGAAGTGTTTAAATGGGTCTGATCAAGCTAAACTTTTTGGTAGTCGAATCAGGTCAATTTCTGGACACTTTGTGATGTTGGAATTTTTAAAAATAGTTAGACACCTTATTAATTTTTCAAAAAAATGCAGTAGTCTCATAACTAATTGGGGTTGATGTGGTTGCAATAAGAACATCTAATAAGGTCGTTTAGTATTTTATTAGTAGCCATAAAGTGACTATAAAATTATGCTATAATCTGAAAAACTTGAATAAAGGGATTTAAGGTATTTAGAGTATAAATAATGTATGGAAAGTGTGGTGTAATGTTTATAAACATAATATGGTCATAGGAGTCCATCAATTGATTGTTACATCGTCTTGGGCATTTAGCCTAATCGCGTGTAACACGTGTTTTATTTGTGTTTAGTTGATTTTGAGGAATTTGTCAAGTAGTTGTGCATCAGGTGAGTTTCACAGTCCCATTTTTCCATTTTTATATTGGGATGGAAATGATGCAAATGTTTTAAAATGTTTCATTGCTGTGATTATGTGTTTTAAATTGCGTATGGACATTACATGACTATTATATGACTATGTGTTATTTGGGATCGGATGAGTACGCCTACTCAGTGTGATTTGTGATATTGATTGGGATCGGATGAGTACGCCTACTCAGTGTTGGTTATGGTACCATGGGATCAGATAGGTACGCCTACCCAGTGTGTGAATATGTTTGTGTGGTACATTCTGGGTGAGCTTGGTTGCTTATAGTGCCAGCTATTCTAAGCCCGAATGTGAAAATACTTAAAGTGAATGTATGATATGGAATGTTGTTGCATGCTAGCATAGGTTCATGATAGTTCATTCTTGTCCTACCTTGTTTTGTTAATCACATTGAAAATGAGTTTAGTTGTGTGTCTAAAACCTGTGAATCTCACCAACATTATGTTGACGTTTTAACGTATCAGTTCAGAGTGATCATAGCGAAGTCTTTAGGAAGTTAAGAAGCGTGGACATAGAGAGACCTTAGGAAGTGCATTATGGAGTCTTCTTTTTTGGAGTTTTTGTTTCTTATTTTCTTACTTCGGTTATTTTGTTTTATGATGACATTTATCGTGCATTTAAATTCTTATGTCTATATATTGTGTGCGATTAACCTCAATACAAGAACCCCTCTTGATATTGTATACGCCATAACACATTTTTTATAATATAATGCATTTTTAGACGTTTCTCTATTGATTGACATCATGTGTTGTTGATGATACCTATCCTGTTAACGCCTCGTGGTTTCCTGCTTGGCGGGGTAGACAGATTGCTATCAGAGCCATTAGTTTTATAGAAGAACTAGATGGTTTTAACACTAGACTATAAACCTAAGATTCCTTCATATAGCTGCATAATAGGATCTATGTGTTTAGCTATCTAGGCATTTTGTTTGGTGTTTTACTAAGAGTTTTATCTCAACCTACGAGCTACTCGATATCAGAAGCATCAGAATAGGAGCCAATTGAGGAGGAGCCTCTCGAGGAACCGAATGAGGAAGCATAGTTAGAAGAGTCAGGGGAGGAGGCTGACTCAGATCTCTTGTCAGGTGCTCGTAGCAGGCCTGGACTCGCGGAGTCGGGTGACTCTTGCGAAAGCAAAGTCAAACCCAAGCGAGGCCCAGCATAAGTTTATCCCGTCTCTTACCTCGACATAATGCCATCGATGATTTCTTTTAGATATTACGTATTTTTGGGCGCTTCAAGACCTTCATTTTCTTTCTGTCATTTTCGATTTATCTTTATATAAATATATATTGCTTTAATGGAGCATCGTTTCTGTGTCATATTGAAGTGGTTTAAGATGTGCAATGTGGTATATGTGCATATATGTGTGTTATCATTGAGATGTGTACTCTTGGAAGCAAGTATACCTGTGAAATGATGCACTTATAATTATAGGTGGCCAATATAATTATAAAAGGCATCACACACGTAGACTGGTGACCATGATTTCATTGATCGATGTTTGCTTGTTAGGTAGTAATGTAAGATGTTGTATTATGTGTGGTTAGTATATGGATAGTTTCATAGTTAGTAAGTTTCCCTTCTATCTATCGCCTGCGGATACCCTGAATACTTGTTATTGCTACTAATATGACTGTTGGGTTTGTTCGTTTGCTCAATACTTTGTTTAAATTTCTAACTCTAAGTTTAACATCCCTTGCTCATACCATGTTAGTACGGATGTCCTATATTTCTTATTCGGCGTCTTGATGTTTATTGGTTGTTCGGATCTGTTTCTTTGGATATTGGTGCGTTTAATTGGTTCTTTCGTTGCATTGATTACTCGTATGAGTATTACAAAAATTCTTTTAAGCGCTAATTGTTCCTAACATATTAGTATGGATCATTACTCTGTTCTTTATATATCCTTTGGTTTTCGTAACATATTGCGGCATGTTAGTACCGATGTTTTTCTATGGTTTTCTTTTGATCGTGAGTATGGATGAGTCTTTATGTTCTTCCTTTTTGGTTCGTAATGTCTTTGTATGAATTTCTCTTGTGCGTGTTCGCTTCACTGTTATTCTGACTATATGGTTCCTGGTATTTTCTTTCGCTTTCAAACAATAAAATTATGTTAGAGTATTTACGGTATTTTACAATCCCTTTTGGTATTACGATGTCCTTTGTATGAGTTACATATTTTATATTGATGTCGAATTATAAAAACCCTTTTGAAGTATATCTTGATGTTGTTTGGGGAAAACTATTTTTGAAATGATTTTTATGAATATGTTATGACATCGCTATTATGTGAATGTCTCTTTATTTTTATGAAAATTATGTTTACAATGATTTTTATAAAACAATGTGATACAGGTTGACTATCAATACCATGTTTAAAATGATCTTTGTCTTATCCTTACAAATAAGATACTAAACTATTTTTTTATGGTTAATAAATTTTATTTTCTATTATGAAAAGTAGGTTTAAAATGATTCATAGTGGTAAGATGCGATACACCGTTGGATAACTATCTCTAGATTTTTATGACAACCATGAATAAAATGAATTTTATAAAGATTATATCTAAGATGATTTTTTTTATATTTAAAATGATTTTTATAATTAAAACGACTTTCTTTATTATTTTAAATTAATTTTTATAAAAACATTATTTAGTTGGTTCTTTCGAGTAAAGTCGGTTATTGGTATAAGAATCCTATCTTTTCATTTATCAATCTTGATACGTATTTTTATTCGTTATGTGTTCCTTTTGTCGTGGTACGCTTGTTGATTCTTTCGTTTACTTTTTCTATCGATGCATATATTCTATCCTTTCTTTTAAGGATTCTTATGACATTTGATCCGCATCTATTTGCACATGTGAAATCCCTTAGATTTTTTTAGCCTTTGATTCGATATTCGGTTGCTACCCTATTCGGTAGTTCGTAACCTTTAGGATTCGTTTGATATACGTTTTATTCAACCAAGTCACTCTCCGTGGGGAGCACCTGTGTTGTTCAAAAAGAAAGACGGTTCATTTCAAATATGCATAGACTATCGAGAGTTAGACTAGCTGACCACCAAGAATCTCCCGAGGATCGACGACTGGTTTGACCAGTTACAAGGTTCGCGTTATTTTTCTAAGATAGATATTCGTTCCGCTTATCGTCAATTAATAGTGCACGAAGCAGATATTCCAAAGACTGCATCTAGGATGTGGTATGACATTTTGAGTTTACGGTTATGCCTTTTAGGTTAACCAATGCACCAGCGGTTTTCATGGACTTGATGAACCGGGTGTGCAAGCCGTATTTAGACAAGTTCGTCATTGTGTTTATTGATGATATCGTGATCTACTCAAAGTATAAGGAGGAACATAGGTTATTGAAGTTAGTGTTGGAATGTTGAAAAAGAGAGTTGTTTGCCATGTTTTACATTTGTGAATTCTGGTAACAAGAAATTCATTTTTCTCGGACACGTGGTTAATAGTAATGGAATTCACGTGGACCCTAGTAAGATAGAGGCGGTGAAGAATTGGAAGGTACCTAAGACACCATCCGAGATACGATCATTCTTGGGATTAGAAGGTTACTACCGACGTTTCATCGCAAATTTTTCTAAGATTGTTAAACCCCTTACTTCACTGACTCAAAAGAATCAGAGTATTAGTCGAGGCAAGGAACAAGAGGGAGCTTTTCTGACATGGAAGAGGCTATTTGTGAATGTACCATTATTGTCATTGCTGATGGATCGAGAAATTGTAGTTTTCTGCCGACGCATCGAATCATGGATCTTGGTTGTTGTGTTGATGCAAAAGAGGCAAGGTAATTGGCTATGCATCATGGCAATGAAGAATCATAAGAAGAAGCATACTAAAAATGATTGGAGTTAGGTGTGTTGTTCTTTGCACTTAAGACTTGGAGACTTTTATTTGTTTTAATGGGACGAAACAGTGTTAATCTACATGGAGCGCTGGGTCTACAACATATATTTGACCAGAAGGAGTTAAATATGTGCCAAAGAATATGGATTGAGTTGTTTAGTGACTACGATTGTGAGATTCGCTACCATCCAGGGAAGGCGAATGTTGTGGCTGATGCGTAGAGTGGGAAGAAGCGAGTGAAACCAAGATGAGAACGCAAATGTGCCATGGAATATATGTCAAGTGTTAAGGTCAAGATATTGGTGCTCAGCGTGTGAAGGTACAAGGCTCAGAGAGCGACAGAAAAATAGAAATGCTGCAATGGCCTGGACCAACAAAAGGAAAAGAAGGAAGATGGTGGTTTATATTTTATTGACCAAGGATGGGATTCCATTAATAGGTAATGTAAGGACAATAATTATGGACGAGACACATGCATCAAGGTACTTGGTACATCCGGGAGCGGATAAGACGTATTATAACCTTGGAGATATGCATTGGTAGCCATGTATGAAGAAGGATATATCTACCTAGGTTAGCGATTGTCTGACTTGTTCAAAAGGTGAAGGCTGAAACATCAAAGACCATCAGGTTTGCTACAACAGCCGAGATACCCTGAATGGAAATGGGATAAGATAACCATGGATTTTATTACTAAGTTGCCAAGGTCAAGTAGTGGACATGATACAATTTGGGTAATAGTCAATAGGATGACTAAGTCAACTTATTTCCTAGCTATACGTTACAAGATGACAGGTTGGCAAGGCTTATATTAATAAGATAGTACCAAGGCATGGAGTTCCGGTGTTGATCATCTCAGATCATGATGGAAGATTTACTTCATGGTTTTGGCAGACATTGCAGAAAGCCTTAGGACCGCGTTTGGATATGAGTATGGCTTATCATTTCCTCAAACGAATGGATTAAGTGATCGTACCATTCAGACTTTAGAGGTTATTCTAAGAGCGTGTGTGATTGATTTTGGTGGTAGTTGGGATACTTATTTATCTTTAGCCGGGTTTTCTTACAATAATAGTTATCATTCGAGTATACGATGTGCTCCATTTGAGGCATTGTATGGAAGGAGGTGCAGGTCGCCTGTTCTTTGGGCTGAAATTAGAGAAAGTCGGTTGATTGGACCAGAGTTGGTACAAGAGACAACTGATAAGGTGGTATTGATTATGGAAAGGCTTAAGGCGGCTAGAGATCGCCAAAAGAGTTATGCTGATAATAGAAGGAATCCTTTGGAATTTGAAGTTGGTGATCAAGTATTGCTGAAAGTGTCACCTTGGAAAGGTGTAGTGCGTTTTGGGAAGAAAGGAAAGTTAGCACCAAGGTATGTAGGACCATTTGAGATTCTGGAAAGGATAGGTCCTATGACTTATCGTTTAAGATTGCCACATGAGTTTAGTGGTGTGCACGACACATTTCATGTGTCAAATCTGAAGAAGTGTTTGGCGGATGCAAATTTGCATGTGCCACTAGGAGAAGTTAAGTTAGATAAAACTCTTTGTTTTGTGGCGGAACCGGTAGAAATTACGGATCGTGAAGTTAAGTTCATTGGAATTCTAAGCGTGGACCTGAGTTTACTTAGGAACGAGAGGATTTTATGAAAGATAAATATCCAAATTTGTTTGTTGATCGGGTTGATGAGTCTACTAGTTAAATTTCGGGACAAAATTTCTCTAAGGAGGGGATACTGTGACAACCGTGATTTAGCGAGGTTAGTTAAACCGTTAGTGTTAGCTTGCCTAGCTTTATGTGTTTTGATTTATGTGCGTAAGTCGTTTTGGGGTTATATGTTATATGGTATCTATGTTATTATATGAGTTGGAGATGGTAGAAATGAATGATTTAATCATTTCATTTCGTATTAATGGTGATTTTGAAATTTTAGTGCGTTTGAATATTATGGCATTTGAGAAATTAGCGTACCGTGTATCGTTAATTTCGGGATGAGATTATTTAGTAAGACGAGATATAATAATTAATTTAATTAGGTTGTAATAAATAAATATAGCTTAGGAAAAATTTAAAAAGTAGTATAAGTGTTTTTAATTTAAGTTTTGTATTTATTTAAGGGTTTAAAGTAAATTTGTAATAAATAGTTTAGTAGAAGTGTAAAAAAAATTTAAAAATATTTTTTTTATATAAATAATAAATAGACGAATTTTTATAAAGAATTTATAAAAAAAATATATTATTTAAAAGGGGTGTTTGTTGGATCGGTTTAACAAGAAAAAAAGGAGGGGAAGAGCCCAAGTCCAAGTAGGAAACTAATCAATATTTTATAAAAGCCAAAATATGTATTCCCTTCCCTTTCTTTATCTGTGTCGACCTCTTTCAAAACCCTAGCAGCCATTGGTGATTTTTTTTAAGCTTTCAAGAGCAAGGTTTGATCATTTTTCCAAATCTTAATTTTTGTCAAATATTTATTCTAGTAATCAAATCTTTGTTTTAATTATTGTATTAAGGGAAAATTGACTTTATTAGTTCTCTACTTTCAATTTTTTCCTAATCTAAGTACTCTACAATTTTACACTATAAACAAGTCACTAAACTTAGAAATATTTCTTAATTTCTTCATCAGTCTTTTTTAATTTAGGGTAAATTACATAAATCGTCCTTATGGTTAACTCTAAATTACGGAAATCGTCCATTTTTATATTTTTTGTCCCTTTTTATGAGTTTGCGTCCGTTTCCATACGTTTTTTTACGTTTTTATTCGTTTATATCCGTTTTCGTCCGTTTTTTACGTTTTCATACATTTTTGTACGTTTTTATTTGTTTTTATCCGTTTTCGTCCGTTTTTTATACGTTTTTGTACGTCTTCATATGTTTGTGTCCACTTTCATTCGTTTTCGTCAGTTTTCATACGTTTTTGCACCTTTTCATACGTTTTGTACGATTTACCCATGTTCGTCCGCTTTTCATACGTTTTTATTCGCTTTTATCCGTTTTTAAACTTTTTTTTATGTTTTCATACATTACTATTCATTTTTATCCGTTTTTTATATGTTTTTATCATTTTTATTCGTTTCTATATGTTTTTGTATGTTTTCATACGTTTTTACTACCCACTCGTTATCGATGAATCAAAGACTAATAAGACTCGAGTGTTT
>BQNB010024967.1:6194-60151 GCA_026074375.1 Tanacetum coccineum
ATATAACAAAAATTTTTAGAATGGACACTCTAACAAGCATCTAACTCATTAGGTTTCTCGGGGACTGGTTCACTTTCCAGTGGTTTCATACCGCGACCACTTAGATAACTCATCAAAGGATAGTCTGGTGGTGGTGTAGGTGAAATCGTATGCTCAATATCTTGATCATTAATCATATCCATGATATCTGGGTACAAAGGTTTGAGAAAACCGGGTGGTAAGAGAGCCATAGTAACCTAGATACATAAAGATACGATACATCACACTACAGAATATAGGATAGACAACCACGACATACATAAATCGGTATCATAAAACAGCGAGGTATAATGGAATCACCACTGTATTAAGTCATAAACAACTTGTCTACATATTTTACATAGTCAAAATTTGACAAGTGTCATTATTTATGCCACACATCCAGTGGTTGGATTCTAACAAAAGCTGTAAATGATAAGGATCTAGTCTAGTAGTCTGGTGGTCCTCCCTTGTGGTTCTTGAGCTCATGGATCTTGTCCAGAAGACTCTTCATATCTGATCGGTGGCGAATCTGGATATCCTCGATGAGTATCTCTAAAGTAGAAGTCCTGACGCGAGCAAGAACAATCTCGTCGTCATGCCTTATTTGCTCTCTCTGAAATCCAGAAATCTGGGTACGGGCTTCTTGAAGTTCGGTTTCTAGTTGGTCAAAATCTCGCTGTATGATTACTCGACCATTACCAAGACCTTCTATCTTATCTTCCATGTGCTCAATGCGCTCAAGAGGGAGCTCATCTAAGTGATTCAAAATAGTCTTGATCTGTTCCTCATGACGCTCCAGATGCGTCTTATGAGAACTCTCTCCCATCTCAAATACCTGAGGTGGGGCAGAAAAATCAGTAGAGGAGGATGATAGGAAACGGGCTTGTTTCTGAGGTGGCAAAATCTCCTCGGGAAGAAAGAAATCTCGGGGATCAAATAGTGGTGATGGTGGTAACACTGGAGATGGAGGCAAAATAGTTGGTGGAGCAATAGGAGCTCGTGGTGATGGAATAGTTAATTCATCATTAGTAGCATTAAATGCTTGCATGACCTTCATATATGGATCATCGTGGAAAGGTGAGATGGCTAGCGAAGCCAAAAGATCCTTAGATAAATCCTCTGAAGGATCAAAAAAGGTGTTTCCTGATGAAGCTGGGAAATAGTTCGGTGAAGCCGGGGTATAGTCGGGAGTGGTTGTAGAGGAAAAAGCATCCTCAATATAAGAATTAGATAGGACGATAATAGGGTGGGTGGATGTAGACATAATTCTGTAACAACCAAGTGTAAAATAACATAAGTTATTTATATAATAGTTACGTATCTTTACATACTATTCAAGAAATGTAGTGGCACGAAGGACTTTCTTAGATGGAAAATGGTTATAGTTTAGGTTTTAACCTTATTCTCTATAACCGCAGCTCTTGATACCAATCTGTAACACCCCCTTATTTGACATATAGCAGCGGGAGCTAAATTGGGGTATTACTTCATGAATCAACAATCATAATCATAGAAAATGACACAAAAGAGACGTTTTGGAAAATTTAGTTATCATTCAATATTATTTCAGAGTTTTACAAAAGGAGGTCCCAAAATACATTGAAAACATAAAGGTGGAATGATAACAAGTTTGGATGTCCTCAAGTCCAATGCCACTCTATGCCATAGTTTGCTCAATTACCAGAGATAAACATGCTAAAAGGATCAACACAAAGGTTGAGTGTAATTCACAGTGTTTGAAATGTAATAGTTGAATACAAGTCATCATAAGTGGTAACAATTGTACAACTACAATTATCATGGAAAACAATATTATTGCACTAAGCTCATGACACCAACACGTTAACATGGAAATTACCTCAATGACATTATTGAGAACAAATGTCCTCTTGGAAGGAAACATATGCCAATTACCATCAACTCAATAAAGTGCGCTTGGTTACCTCATGTACCTAGTAAACACAAACAGGATTCGACAATCCCGATAAATTTTATCTATACCCAATATTCCCGCGTTCACTACTAGATCGCAAGTGATTAATGGTTCATGATATATGGTAATATTGGCAATGTAGGTACTTGTGTAACAATATATCAGGATAGCATATAGTTGGAAAAATACTTGTATTCATGGTTTATAGCATGTATCTCCCCATGGGGTTTGGAAAACATATAAAGTGGGGACTATGAACTCACCTTGATAAGGTAGTTTGATTGATGTCAAAAGTGACTCAAATAGAAGTAAACAACTTTGTTATGCAACTTGGGGTAATATGTAAAGTCTTAGTTCGATATCTGTATTAAAATTTTAAAAGCTAGAATACTAGTAATCTTAAGATCAACCAAGAACAATAGTGAGATGTGGGTTGGGATGTTAGAGAGAAATTGGATGGAAAATGGATGAATGTATTAATGAAATGTGTGAATAATGGAACAACTAACAATGGAACAACCAACCCTCTCCAAGACTAGGAGAGGGATATAAATACTACATAGAGGCCGGCCATGGGCTGGAGTTGGGCCACCCATGGGCCTTGGGCCGGACTAGATTACTAATCTAATCCTTATACTAACTACGAGCTAAGACTTGTTACAACTTTGGAAGTGACCGACACTTTTCGTGTTTCCAACAATAACGATAAATGTGTTGGTTTTAAATAAAATCGAGTCTTATAATGTTTATATATTTTTTATAATTAATATAAAAATATTACATTTTATACCCTTGAGAATACAAAAATGACAATATATACCCTTGGTATATATATATTTACAAATTTAATCCTTTATATATAACTTTATATAAATTTAACCCTTAATTTTGAAAGTTGGCAAAACAGGCCCTTGGGGTTTTAAGTTTAGGATAATTACATTTTCAGCCCCTCTAGTTTATAAGTTTCAGAAATTTACAATATATACCCCTTTGCATGAAACCATTTGCGAATTAAGTCCAAAATTCATAAACTTGGTATTTTTGAAATCCGATTTCAATTTGCAGCTTATAGCTTATTATTATAAGCTAAAATAAGTTGGTTTTACGAGCTTGTAGCTTATGAAATGAGCTTGTGAGCTAGAAATCCCAAAATGGGTTCGTTTGGTTTAGGAAAACCAAACCGTGTGGGTTTGTGGTTCAAGGCTTAAACAAGTAGCTTATATATGATCCATAAGAGTTTATTAAAGATCTATAACACATTAGGAACTTATAAAACAGATTGAAGACTTACAAAAGCTTAAATGGGTCAAAAATGGGTTGTTTTGGGTTCGAACACTTGGATATGATTTCAAGACCTTTCTTCTTTAACCTTGGCTTTCTTCTTAGCTTAGACTTCCTTCTTAATCCTCCTAGGACATGGCTAGAACCTGTTTTGAGTATAGTTTTGAGTTTAAATGGTGAGATGTGAGGGTGTGTTTGTCTCGGCTATTTATAGGGTGCGAAAGGCTTGGTGCCCAAGGGTTTTGAGTGGAGTAGTGGCCAAGGGCTGCTAGGGGTGACTAAGATAAGCTAGTAGTGAGTATTAGAAGCTAGGTAAGTAGCCAAGAGAGGTGTAAGGTGGTGGGAGAGGGCTCGGCATACCAAGGTGGTGACGAGGTAACTTGGAGGGCAAGGGGGCAAGTAGGTCACATGGTGGTGATTCATGGAGGTGCTTGAGGTGCTTGGTGGTGATGTGGTGGTGAAGTCATGGTAGAGTTAGGGTGGTTGCTTGGTTAGTTTAGTCTTAAAACTAGTTAGGGTTGGTTAGGGTTTTGTCTAGGGTTAGGGTTAGGGTTAGGGCTTAATGACGAGATAGGGTTTAGGATTAGAGGGAAATTAGTGTTTAAATGTTATACATGAAAGGCTTGTAAGTTATGTTTAAGAGGTGGTACGAAATGCCTTAGAAAATTAAGGGAAAGGGCATGTTTTGAATATCATGCATAATCGGCTTGTACTTTAAGCTTAAAGAAGTTATACCATGGTTTTGTAGGGAAAAGATATTTGAATTTCATGTATTGATAACTTATACACAAGACTTATTATCTTGTACATTTGGTTTATATGAAAACATTACATGAAATCGGGGTTTTGATATAAACGTTAACGTATAATGTTCGTTTCATAATAAACATTAAAAATGGTACGTTAAATAGATAACGTATGGTAAAAATGGAGTTTAAAACATATTGCTTGACATATTATAACGTTTACTTAATATAAACGTTCATGAAATTGGCATTGGTGGTTGCGTAAGCACGTTTACTTTGGTAATGTAAGTTACGATACATTATGGATGGAATAAAGCAAAAATATTTCCATGCAAATGGTTGCATCTAATTTAATAGATGGATAATTACACTGATGAAAATTGCATCTAATTTAATAGATGGATAATTATACTAATGAAAATTATGGGTTGTTATAATCTATTTGTGGATTTCCCTGCATAATAGATAAGAAAATCAGTTTCTTTTGGAGACCCAAGCCATCACTGACTTGGATCTGCCTTATGCATCAATATAATCAAACTTTTTTAGGGTGATTGATGCACTGTTGTGTTTAGAAACATGGTCTAAAACTTTATACATTGGTTTCCAAACCCAACATGCTAAGGCCTTAACAGCATTTACATTATTTCCCTTAACAGCATTAACTACTGCTTTTGGCCTAGCAGTATTAACATTTTTACCCCTAACAGTATTAACCCTTTGATTAATATTATTGTTTTTAAATGTTGTGTTCTTATGAATGGGCCTCTTAACAGTTGAATGTGCTATTTTTAAAAGATATGACATTGGTCTAGCAGTATTCACTGTTGTTTTTGAGTGAGCAACATTAACTTATCTAGCAGTATTAACTGATACTAAACCATACTTCATTAGTATTGCTCTTGGAACCATGTTCTTTTTAGCATAGGGGTGAGTCTTTTTAGCAAATTTTGATGAATCACCCTTTGAGCATATTTCCAAACAGGTTTTACCATCCTTTGATTTTGAAACTATTTTTGATGGTAATTGCAATCAACCTGCAAATGATTAAAGCTTCCACACACATAACAGGCCATATTAAACATCTCAAAATTGCTTCCTAGTTTTTGAGACATCATATTGTTCTAATTTATTTGATTGCCTCTTAGACTGTGAGTGTTTTGCCTATGTTGCTCAACTTGTTTAACAGTTTTCCTAGCAGTTTTTTCTTGTGCTTGTTTAGATTTGACAAACTCTTTCTTAACAATACTAGGTATAACTGTTTTCTTTTCAGTTTTAGGCTGAGACACATCCTCTTCCTCATCATCCGACACCCATTCTTTAATAATTAGGGCATCATTATTCTTCCTAACTACCTTAGGCTCTTCTTTACTAGACATACCTTTATAGTTCTCAACTACAGGCTCATTAACAAACTCATCTAATCCAGTAAAAGACAAGTCAGGCGTTGGAGGCATGAAATTTCCTGTGTAGGGAGGTGAAACTGCATTATAATTTTTATAGCCTAAACCTTTCTTGCAATTGTCAACTATCTGACACTCTATAAGCTTGTCTAAACTTTTAGATGCATGTTCAAATTTATCTATATTAAGTTGAATGCCATCTTTTTCTTTTTGAACTATTTCAAGCTTCTTCCTAAGCACTCTAATAGTTATTTCTCCTATATGAATTTCAACTTTTAAGACCTTAATATCTTCTAAATAAATAGACTCATTTGCTTTATAAACTTTAAGTTTTTCTTCATAGACTTTAAACCTGTCTTATAACCTAAAACCATTAACTTAGATTTCTTTAAATCTTTTAATAGTTGATCATTTTGTGATTTAAGAGATTCAATAGTTTTCAAGCAAGATTTTGAACAATTAAAATCATTGGATACCTCTGAGTCAGAATTTAAAGACGAGAAAGCCATGAGTGCATAATTAGGACATTCCTCTGCCTGATCACTCCAGTCATATCCACCAAGACCATTACATGACACCAAAGCTATTAAAGTAGATATTTCCACAGGCACACTCCTTCTTGAGATTTTCTTGTTCTTGTTGTCTTGATTTCTTGGAGCTTTGCACTCCCTAGCAAAATGTCCCTTCTTGTGGCAGTTGTAGCACTCCACTTTTGACTTATCAAAACCAATAGTCTCATTGCCATTAACATTAAGCTTTCTTCCTGTATTATTCAAAAACCTTCTAGCCTTCATAGTCAACATAGCCATTTGCCATCTCAAATCCATCTCTTCCATGTCATATGGATGAATTTGTTGCAAGTCTTCATGTACAAGTTGAGGACTACTTGGTTGACTAGCAAAGAATGCACAAATAACAACATCACTCAGGTTATCAATATTTGTAGAGTTAGCAGCATTAACGTGAGTTCTAGCAGTAGAAACTCCATGAGCAGTATTAACTGCTTCATTAGTATTGCTAGTGTTGTTATTTGAAGAGGACACAAAAGCCATGTTCTGTGTGCTTGAACTTGAGCTAGACATCCATTTAACTTCTGGTTCATAGACCTTGAGAGTGTTGTAAAGATCATCCATGCTCATTGTATCTAAATCAGCTTTATTTCTCCACACAACAACATGTGTGTTCCACTCAGGTGACAAACTTCTTAATAACTTTTGATTAACATCTTCTTGTGAAAGCTTTTCATCCAAAAGCTCCAACTGACTTACAAGATTTTAAAGCCTATTAAAAGTTTGATCAAGCATCTCTGAACTTGGAGCAGTGAAGTTTTCATATTGCTGCTTTAAGAGATTCCTTTGAGTCTTTTTAGTAGCTGCATTCCCACCAAATCTCTTTTCAACAGCTTCCAGCAACTACTTAGCATCCTTTATGGAGTTAAACTTTAACTGATGTTCATTGGGAATGCCCATCATTTTAGAACTTCTAGCTTTCACCTCTAATCTTCTCTAAGCCTTTTCTTCAGTAGTTAGAATAGTCAACAATGTTGTAACACCTTCTATAACTTGTGTTTTTGGCAAGGTTGCACCATTCTCTATGACTTCCTACAGTGCATAGTCTATCATCCGGATATATTGTTCAATCCTCATCCTCCAGATCTTAAACTCACCAGGTTTGAGAATGGGAACTTTAGATGCAGCCACCATGTGTGCAGAATCTTGATCCACATCCTTTTGTTTAAAGAAAAGATCTTATGTATAAAAATAGATTCTTCTTATTCAAAGCTTCTCAACAAGCTCTGATACCACTTGTTGGATCCCACTTCAATAGATCGAATTCCTTATGCTTATTTAAGGTTTAGTTATATTAGATAAATCTAACACAACTATAGTAGAAACTTTGTTTGAATATATTAAAGATTATGCGGAATCTAATCTTTAATATTAAGAAGAATTATCAATGAAACAGTAAAACTAAGAACTATGATTCAACAAACAAGCTCCAATATTATAATTATACGAATACTCTCAAAGTATTAGGGTTACAAAGACCTTGAAGCTATCATAATTCTATGAATGACTGGTATCAAACTCTATGCCCTAGAACCTCCTTTTATACACCAAGGAGTCCTAAATGGCTTACAATACTTTCCTAGAATATCAAATCTTTTAAACAAATAAGTTATACATATCTTTTACACAAATAATTCATATAAATCACATAAGCAGTACTAACTAACTCAACAGTACTAACTTCTTCACTAACAGCGTTAACTCCTTCAGCAGCATTAACTTTATACTAACAGTAGTAACTTTACACTAATAGTACTAATTGTGTACTAGCAGTAGTAAACACTTAGCATTTTTCTCTGAATAACTCTGATATGAGCAGCAGTAATACTAGCAGCATTAGGAAGGCTTTTAATCCCAACAATGCTTGCACCTAGCAGCGGAGGTTTGATCCTTTACCAAGCCTATGGTAATTTATATGCTATGACAGGTAATGAGTGTTGATTTTTTGTTTCCCCCTTATGTTATAATTGAAAGAGAGAATCCCAAACACTTATGTGAGGTGCTGCTATATACTTTCCGTGCTTTTAATTATGAGGTCTAGAAGGTTGTGTTGTAAAATACTTTTAAAGAGTAGGTAAAATGACCCTTCATATTGTTATTGTCTAGGTAGAAAGGCCCATTTGTTTGAGGACAAGCAAATCCCAAGTGTAGGGGTATTTGAAGAGGTGTCATTTTATACACTTTTTCGGGGGTCATTTAACCTCCTAAATCGTGTGTTTATACCCAAAATAGGTACTTAATTGTTCTTTTTTAGGTATTTTGCATTTGGAAGGTATGTGGAGGAAATACACGTGACTTGGGCTCATTTGAAGAAGAAACGGACAAAACTACAGACCTACACCAATATGGCTCAAGAATTTCTCTACAGTGGCTAGAGACGGCATCACAAATACAATGTGACGCCGTCACAACGATGATCAAGATGGTGTGGTGAGATTCCAAGACGGCGTTAGAGCACACAACCCAGCCCATTATCTAGAATATTCTCTTTCATGACGGCGTCACGATTAAAACGTGACGCCGTCACAATGATTTTCCTATATATACAAACCTGAATTTAGGGTTTTGAGTGTGTAACTTTAGAATAAAAAGAGGGTACGAACCCTAGTTTGTTTAGCATCTGTTAGGGACGAATTTAGGGCCTAAAACCCCTATTGTACTTCCTCCAACTTATGTTTTAATCAAGTAAGGTTTATTTAATCATTCAATATGTGTATGTGTTGTTTGATTCAACTATGTTCTTGCTTTATCTTTAACATGCTTGGTTAAACCTCCTATTGTGTTTATTTATGATTGTATAAAACCTAGAATGTAGATCTTAGTGGTGTTGCTTCTTGTGATGGATGTGTATGTTAGGCCTTAGAAAACCAGCTTTTGTCTGTATCGTTGTTGATATGTCTAGGGAAACATGATTGTGTAGAAAGGATACCATCAGGTAACAGTTTTCATACTACCTTGCCCCCTAATATGGTTGATCCACTCTTAATATATTTCACATGCACTTAGTGTACCCTTAGGGGCCTTGTAATAATCTTCATACTACCTTGCTTATGCGTTGCTCTAACGGAATGCTAAGTAAACGGCAGGTTCGTGTAATTCGTTTATGACTTAGGAAATAATTACACAGATCATCATAAGTGTGACAAGGCAACAACACTAGGAGAAGCATTCTAGGGAGTAATACATGATTAAATAAACACAGTCTTTTATCTTATTATTATCACCATTAGTGTAGATTTATATTTAGTTTAATAACTAAAACCAACCAACCTCTCCAATATATGATTTACTTGATTTCCATAAAACATAAAAAATACAAAAAGAATCTTCCCTCAACCTTTAGAATTCTGTTAGACCGTGATCAAACCTTCCCAACCTATTCCTCGAGTGAACGATAACAACCCCCCGAGTATTGCCTATACTACTACTGCAACGATTAGGTGCTCTGCCTAGGGAGTTGTAAAACTTCTTGTTGAAGTCTAACGACAACCGCATCAGGCGGTTAGTATTTTAGGCCTAAAAATACATGTTTGTGGTAGATTGGTTCTAGCTAAAATTAGGAAAAGACATTTGGCTTAGTGTCAGATATTGGTGTAATCTACTTGTGTACGGTTGTCTCCGCCTAAAGGGAGTTTGTTGACATAGTGAAGAGAACGCTCGAGTTGGGTACTCGAGGAGTAGAGTAGGGCGAAGAGGAGCTTCGTTACCAAACCACTATAAATCCTTGTGTTATGGTTTGATGTTTCTAACTTTTATCTCTTATCTTGCAAATTTATATTATTTCTTGTTGTCATTTATTTACTTAACTAGATTGTTCATATTGCGTGTACATAATTTATATTATTTCTTGTTGTCAATCATTATTTACTTAAGCTAGATTGTTCATATTGCGTTACATTGAGAGTCACATAAACCTCTACTATATACATTTATAGTACAAACAAAAATAAATTTAAAAAGCGGTAAACTATTCACCCCCCCCCCCTTTAGTTTCCATAATTGGTATCAGAAGCCATGACAAACAAGATTTTTAAAATAAACTTTATTTTAAAGCTTGAAACGATCAATGGAATTAGAAAAATATTTAAAAGGGCAATCTATGCAAAGACCACCACTTTTTGAAAGTGATTGATTTATTTATTGGAAAAATAGATTCGAAACTTATGTGAAATCAAAAGATCTAGATCTTTGGCATGTTATTATCTATGGTGATTTTCTTCCTATTCAAAATAATCCTGAAACTAAAAAGGATGAAATTGTACCATTTGACAAACAAAGCGACGATCTTAAAAAGAAACTTGCTAAAAATAATGAAGCTAAAATGGTAATCTATAATGCTTTGCCACGTAAAGAATACGAAAGAATTTTTATGTGTAAAACCGCAAAAGAAATTTGGGATACTTTATTAATCACTCACCAAGGTAATAGTCAAGAAAAGGATAACAAAATAGATCTTCTTGTTCAACAATATGAACAATTTACGATTCCGAAAGAGGAATCGATAGATAATGCTTTTGCTAGATTTAAAAAGCGGTAAACTATTCTACCCCCCCCCCCCTTCTAGTTTTCACAGTTCCTAAAGTCTTCAGAGAGTAAGAGAGAGGATGAAATAGTGAAGATGACATTTCATAAAGGCACAAAAGAAACAACACAACGTAAAAAAAATTAGCAGAAATACTTCATTGATTTTTCTCCAACTTTTTATATAATGTCAAAATAAATCAAAAATAAATTCATACACTATTGGAGCATTTAGCATTTAACGTTTAGTTTTTTGAACTTCTTTTTAATGATACTTTTTTGAATGCTCATCTTAGAAGCGTTGGAAAATTGAAAGACCATCTACAATACACAATTACTAAATTACCGCAACTCAATTAATTCCATTTTGGACATGGTTGTTTGCTCACGTTCACCTTTTGTATTTACGGTAATTAATTAATTTGTAAGTGTGCTTGTGCAGACTTTTTATTTTTGTCATTTGTTTTATTTTCATTTTGGGCATAAATTTTATACCGTATGTAATGGTAAACTTGTAAAAATAAGTACGATTAAAAACACTAACTATATAGATTTAGAACGCAAGTCGTTGATAATTTATTACATAGTAACTTGTTACAATAGAAAAGTAATGTCAAAAATGTAAACATATCTTTATTATTTATTTCAAGACTTCTTTATTTTAATATGTATAGGAATGATGGAACAAAACAACTAAAACCTTTAATTTCCGTTAAAGTAATCGTATTACTAAAATTATTGATAAACTTCACCTATTTATTCAAAATACCCAATTATAATAGAAAAATGAAAATATCACATCTCACTTAAAAATCATTAAAATTTACCAAAATCAAAAAATCAAGAAAATAAGTCGTTAGAGGGGCGGCCCCCTGATCTCTAAGGGGACCGGCCACCTTAATACATGCGGACCCCTTATCAATAAAGGGGTCGGCCATCTGATAGAACAAAAAAAATTGTAAAAACCAGAAACAATTTTTTTTGACAAACAACTATTTTGCTTCCCATAGTCATAGAAATTGTATATTTGCAAACGCTTGAAATTTCACACAACTTTAATTTCTATTCTTGATAATTATAAATACATATTTACATATATAATATAGATCCCAATTTATTTTACGAAAAACTTCTCAAGACTAGGAACTCATGAAAATTATTTTCGTATATTGTTGATATGTGCTAAAAACGTTTTACATGCACATACTTATTGCCGAAATATATAATCTAACATATATTTTTCGACATTCTTGGTTGAGCAAAATTAAATAAATGAGCGTTTGGATTATTTCTTAGGTTTTCTTTTAGTTTAGAGTCGAAATAATCGTTACTCCATATTTGTTGCAATTAGGCACACACTAGGATTTGAAATGCGAATCAGAAATATAAATTTATATAGTTATGACTTGTCTTATTTTTAGGGGAGATGATTCCTATCGTTCTTCAGATCAAGCTTGATATAACAAAGAACTACATTCCAAAATTTTCACATGAAACATACATTCCCAAACGCCTAAAAAGAACAATCAAAAACCTAAAAAGAACATAGCGAGGATGAACGCATGTGAAGCACCTAAAAATTAAGTGATGAAGTTACAGATTACTTCTCATAATGTGAACTTTAGTGGTATAGTCTCATAACTTACTAATCATAGAAGTATTATGTAACTGATGACATCAAATAATATCTATTTTATAGCATCATTTATCCCGTATAAATTACCTATTTTTTATAATTATTGCAAGAATTGGTACTTAATTGCTTATATTTGTTATATGCAGTAATTATGGAGCATATTGTGAAGTTTATATAAAAGGCACGCATTTTAGAGCATAAACGAAGAGTTCAAGAAAGTCTACTGATTCTGACATCCTATACGGCGTATCATTCTAGAAGCATACGCCATATCCAAGACTTGATGAACTAAAAGACCATTGCCTGACTTTGAAGAATACACCGTATCCGGATCAACGATATGCCGTATATAATACTTTGGTCAACAATGAAAACCCAACTGGGTTTACCTCAATACGCCGTATCCAGTAAAGAAGATATAGCGTATCCGTGCCGACACTTCACAGACAACCACGGTCAAACAGTCAAAGATCATGCATTTAATGCGGTCAATAATCAGTGATCTTGCAATTAATGAAAATCGTGGTCATAAGGAAAGTTGAATGACACTTAGTGATGATTACACGCAGAATTAATGACAATTTATGGTCATTAATGATAATTGGTCAACATTCAACTACTAACTAGGGAAACCCCATCAATACGCCGTATTGACTGCATTGAATACGGCGTATTGACCAATTTTCAGACACTATAAATACAAGACCCTAAACTCAGTTTTAGGTGTGCAAGAAAATCCCTAAACTACCAAGTCGACTCTCAGACATATAGAAGAGCCAAGAAGGTCAGAAATGAGCCTCAAGATCATAGGAAAACTCTTGTAATCTTCGCACAACCAAATACGAGTTCGATTGAGGTTTCTTTATTTTAATCGTTCATATATCAAACCGTGTGTATTTTTACAATGACTATAGGCTGATACCTTTAGGTATCAGCCATGTTTATGAAGATTTAATGTTTGGTTTTTTTTATCTCGATTGTCTTAATTTATCATTGATTGTTTGATTATGTTTACCATTTTATACTTGTTTACGTGCTTGTATACGACCTGTCATTCAACTGGGTCTAGTCCTACATATTTAATGTGTTGCAAATTTGGTGTTGTATGGGCGTAGGCTAAGAGTCCGGGATGGCTCTCTATATTTGCATGTACGTGGGTAAAGTCCCAATGGGCTACGGTTTAATAAGATCCTATTATTAATCACCTAAGGTAAATTATAATCAACAAGAAGGATGCTTTATGTGGACACATTAATTATGACAAGATTGTTCGTGTCTAGGTCTTAGGATGAAGTGCCATCTAAGTCTTAAGAATGATATGCCGCTTCGAGATAAGATTATCATTGCACTAATAAACAAACCTGCGTTTTATCGGATTATTCATGGTTGATATGTTTTCCTTATATTAGTATTTGACCGCTTCTCTATCGTTTGTTAATCTTCTTGTGTGTGTTTATTGCTTTACTTATATAACACCCCCATTTTTGGGACAACGCAGCGGAACATATATGGGTGTTATTTCATAGTACGATCACACATAATTCATAAAGAAACCTCCTTTATAGCTTGATTAGCATATTTTATATACCTTAAAATATAATAAATTATTATACTCATAGAAGCAATTAGAAAATTTCCAATTTACACCTTGATAAAATTCAATCTCAAAATTATATATATTATTTATTATAATACGTATATTAAACCGGGTAAATATGATCACCCGGGTCGTTATCCCCAATGACTAGTGAAATTGAAATCTCGTTTAAGCTTGGATTCTGATTTGAATGTAGCAAAGATATTTTTGATAATCTATATCTACTAAATAAAAAAATCAACAATTAAAATTTAATCAAAACGCGAAACGGGCATTAAAACTAAGGCCAAACTTAAATTCTACAAAATAAAAAACCTAATTTTATTTTTTTCTTTTTTAAAATATATTCTTAATTGACTAAAAACGAAGTTTAAAAAAACCGAGAACGAAACGAGTTAAAACGCGAAGTGATAAAGTTAAAATCGAGAACGGGAACGAAACCCGCTCTTTAAAAAGTGAATTTTTGCAAAATAGACTCTACGAAAGTGAAACTAATTTTCCTACAAACTTTATGATAAAAGAAAATTTTATAAAAAAGATTTTTATTTTTCGGATTATTTTTCTATTTTTTATGATTTTTTTAAGTTTTAAAAGAAAATAAAAGATTAGAAATACTAAACTTATAGTAAATTCTAGAAAAATACAGAAATTAGCTTATGTTATAAAAACCTAGGAAAAAATAAGCCCGGAAGGTAGGTCAGCTTATAAAATAAGCTTCGAAATAAGCTTAACAGTTTATTTGGCTTATAAAGCCAAAAGGTGTATAAAGGATTAATTAAAGAAAGTAGTAACGGATGAGCTATTGAAGCAAACTGGTTAAGGCATTGGTGTTGTGTGTGGGAGGTCATGGGTTCGAGGCAGGCAAACACCAACTTTTTGGACTTTTATATTTTTTTTACTTTTATGAAAAACTAAATATTAGGACTTATTAAAACACAAAAATAAGCTACTTTAATAAAGGAGACATAAGCTAAAACTAACTTATACAGTCAAAAACTGCTTATTAAAGGCTGCTGTCACAGGAAGTTGGGCTTTTGGCCTTGGTTTCACTAAATAAGCTATAAACTACTCCAAAAATAAGGCTCAAATGGAAAAGCAAAGGTTTAGGCAGCTTATGATGAGCTTAATCTATAAATTGCAAAAATTAAGCTAGAAGTACTTTTAAGCTACTGAAATTAAGTATTACTTAAGCAAATCAGGAAATAAACTAAATAGCACAAGATACAAATAAGCTAAAAACCTTAAAAAACTAAACTAGACTATAAGCTCCTCAAAACTAGTTAAGCTACTTATAATCTATCTATTTTTAGATATAAAAAACTAATATTTAAGCTAAAATTAAGATTCTAACAATCTATCTTATTGAACCTATGTTTTTGGCTTTTGAGTTTTTTTTAGTGACTATTGACAGCAAAATTAAGCTAAGAAAATAAGCAAAAATCTAAATCTATTACCTAATCTATATTAAGCTACCTCTAAACTATATACTACCTTAATTTGAAAAGCTAAGTCCTAAGATTACTTGGCTTAATCTTAAGCCAAAAGTGACAGCAGTACTAACTTATTGTTAGTACTGGTGCACTTTGCACAAGTGCAACACAAAGGTGCAGGTTTCCTAAGGGGAATACTGCACTAAACACACTCTAACAAGAGTGTATAACTAAGTGCAAACAAGATCTAAGCCTTTGAGGGCTTAGGTCAAATTTCATAAGGTAAAGGTTTAAGACAAAATGCCCTGGTGCTGGCATACTTAATATAAGCTCAAATTCTTTAAATTTTCAAATCTATTTTATAAAAACTCATTTCCTATTGTTTTTAACTAGATTCAAAGCTGTCTAAAAAGGTTTGCACAAAAATTCTTGACTTTAGAAGGTCAAACTAGCTTACGCCAAACACCCCTTTACCATTTGACAGAATTTGAGAAAAGCTTTTAAAGTTAAATCTAATAAACAAAGCTATGAAACAAGTAAACTCGGAGTTTTAACAAACTAATTTAAGCAAAACAAATCAATTTTTTTTTTAAAAATCCCCCCCAAATACTTAATTAAGCTATAATGCAAGATCTAAGAATCTATTCTAATATTTTTGGCTTTTTATGAGTTTTATGACAAATTTATGAAAAACAAAGATCTAAACTATCAAAAGCAAAAACAGATGAACATCTAAGATTATTAAGCTAAACTAACACACACTTATGTAATATAAGCAAAGTGAATAAGCAAATAGACAAAAATAAGAATATAAGTATTATAAGTAGTTTAGACTGAAATTAGAGAAGAAGGAAAAGAGAAGCTTACTTGAACCTTTAGCTAAACAAAAGGTCTCAATTAAGAGCAGCTACAAGCTCCCTAGCTTATTAATAAGCTAGGGTATAAGTCCTTGGGATCTCTTCCAAGTTAAGATCCCCTTCCAAAAGCTCAATTCCAATGCATTCCATAGTAAATGTAAGTTAGACTGGTTTAAGGTTTAGAAAGGATTAATTCTGAGTTGATTAAGCTCTATTTCAGCTTATAGACTGAAAGAGCTTATTAAGAGCTTTTTAAGAAATTTTGGCTTAATATCAAATAAGAGCTTATGATTTATAGAGACTTTGAGAGATTAAAACAACTGAATTCATTAATAAAAAGTTTGCTTACAATGCTTTAAAAGGAAAATTACAATATTAAAAACAACATTAAGCTAGAAATTAAATTAAGCTAAATTCTATCCTAAAAGCTACGTCTCGTCTGTGTGTGAAGAGTGAGAGCCTTTTTATAGGCATTTGGTGAAGCTTCCAGGCCTGAGCTCCTTTGCACGCTCCTTTTCATCTGAGCCATCCAATCAAGCAATCATTGGAGAGTAAATGAGAGCCGTTTGATCATTAGTGTGCACTCAAGGATTGCCAAGCTGTCATTCCTTGATGTGACAGCTTGTGCTTCCTTTGTGAGTGAGTTTAGTGCAAATCCCACATATAATTGTGCTTTCTCTATTACTGACGTGGCTTTGAGCTTGAGAGAGGGCTAATGAATCTCGTGATTTGACCTTTATGACCCTGCAAGTGCTACTTGTGCTTCTTGAATTGACTACAAACCCTTTGATTTTGATTTGCCCTTTGTTTTAACTGCTTGGTAAAGATGGGGACGATGGGTGAATAGTAAAACGCCCTTCGCGCCTTTTTTCATTTTTTATAACTGAAAGAGGGAAATCTCGGTTGAAGTTTGGCCTCTTGGACACCTTTCAGTCACTCTCATTGCTTTCTCCTTTTCTGTTTAATTATCTTTAGGTACTTGACATGTTTAGTCACTTGTGGTTGTTAAAAGATAGTGGCTAGGGTTTTGGCTTTAGGATCCGGTAAGGCCCAATAGAGGTGAGGTGATTAATTTTGTACTTTTAGTGAAACTTGAGGGTCCAAAGTGAAATATTTTGAGGATTTGTCCTTTTGTGTTGACTTTGTTTGACCACTGTGACTGGACTTGACTGCGGGTTTGACTTTTCTGGCTTCGGTTTTGAATCCTTGGCTTCTTTTTGTACTCTTCTGATTCTTGTGTCTGTGCTTGTTTGTTTTTGACTGTTTTCTTGTGATTTTTGATATATCCGTACCTGCACACACAAAACACAAATACAAGCATATTTTTGCCATTTTTGGTCCGTTTTGGGTTCAATTGGGTTATTTTAGGTACAAACGGATATGTGTATTCTTACATCTTTATCAAAATATTCCCCAAACTAAACCATTGTGTGTCACTCAAGCAATATCACATGCCTTATTAACAAATATCTTGAAACTTCCCAAAATTAACCTTTGAAAAGTAGCAAAGATTTTTGTTGAGAGAGTTAAGAGATCACAAGTTATAAAACACCCGAATTCCCATTTTCAAAGATTTTTCTTTTTTATGATTTTTCTTGATAATTAATTAACTTATATCTACCAATTTATTAAAAGTAAATAATTTATTCGTTTTCTATTACTCTTTGGTAACTTTAAGAATAATGAACTAAAAAGACACAATTAAGTGTCTAAAAGTAACTTTATCATCCCCGATTATTTACATTTTTCCCTGCTAAGCTTGAAAAAACAAGATCATTGTTCAAATTATAAGTCATGACACTATACATACTCATAAATATTAAATTGGTGTATCTTACTTTTCCTCCCGCAAATCCTAATTTCTGTTTCTCAAGATTTTACTTAAGTCAGTATACTCGATGATCTTTAAGACTTGTTTCGATACTTATTAATTCCAAATAAAGGTAACGGTTAGAAACGCAATATTAGCTCCTAGCCCTTTTCAAAGATCAATGTTATCAAGATTAAAGTCCACATCGAAGGCAACCAAAATTTGACTTTTATTAGGATACTTAAGCAATGCACATCATAGTCATATACCCTAAGGCTCTTTAAGACATGAATGTACCAATTTTATTTGTACCATATACCCGTAGGCTCTTTAAGGCACAAAGTAAGACAAAAATTAAGCAATATTATTAAACCTCAGTCCTTTAGAAGGCTACAACATCGGCCACGCCTCCGACAAGATGTAGCAAACATATTTCGACTTCGGTAATTTCTTCGACCTTTTAGAAGGCTGTAACATCGGTTGTGACCCGGCAAGATGCAGCAAACTTTTATCAGTCTCGGATTATTATTGAATTCTACTTATCCCATATACCCTAAGGCTCTTTAAGGAATAAGCAAAATATTTCTTTAAATGATACATATAGTATGCCAAATTAAGTATTCCTGATGTGTACTCATCCTAATCACAAAGGAACTAAAGAAAACTTCTATTAGCTAATTATTAACCAAAAAACCATACAACTTTATTTATTAAACATTTATATATAAAAGTGAAACAAGCTAATGGGAGAAAAAAAACAATTAATACTTATGAGCTTGAAAGAAAACCAACTATTCTACGTTTAATGTCATGACTTATAATATAACCACATCATTTTATTCTTCGCAATTTAAAATTTCTAAATAAAGAATTCGTGAAACACTTTAGCCTATATAAAATCAATACTTGACATATTTAAATTCTTACTTGAGATAAGCACAAGTCTTCATTTACTAATGATTCGTCTAGCTGTTTAATGTCTTACATGAGGACTAGCACTAAACTATCATCATTAATTGTTTAAGCGAGATAAGCTAGAATCCTCTATACGTTTTCGATCGGGTCAAAAATTACTTTTTATTCATTTTACAAACCAACCCCCCCCTAAGGAAAACCTACTTCGTGTTCTACGACCTTTATATATTATTTATATATATTATATATATATATATATATAAATATATATAATATATATATATCTTGACATTATATATATATATATATCTATATATATATATATATATATATATATATATATATATTATTTATATATATACTATATATTATATATATATATATATATATATATATATATATATATATATATATAATGTCTAGATATATATATATATTAAATCTATTTATATATATATATATATATAATTATTTCTATATATATATATTCTTTTTAATTCTTTAGAACTTAAAAATTTAAAATTTTGCTTTTTTAGTGGGGAAAAAAGGCGTTTCGTGAGACAAACAATAAGCAAGCAACATCAAATCGATAGATTCCCTTCCCCAAACTAAAACGAAACATTGTCCTCAATGTTTAAAGTCGGGTCTCTACGAAAATCTAAGCCGTTTATGAGGTATGCAAAGATAAACGTTAATCGATAATGATGAAAGGATATGGATCTCCCCAAACTAATTTCACACAAAGGATGAGAAGCTCGAGTAGAACGGGATAAATCAACCGGACACGAGAGGCTTCAAAGAATTTGTTGGTTCGATCCTACAAAAATCACAACAAACAAGCAACAAACATCGAGAAATCAGAAAGAGTACAAGCCTCTCTCAACACAACACATTAGATAAGAAAATAGAAAGGAAATAGAAAGGATAAGCATGGGGTGAACTCCCACGAAGCGGCTTGTTTTTGGTCACCGAGTCGCAAGCTCGACTCGATCCCTGAATTAATTTGTCCTTAGGGAGAGCTAACAGAGAATTTCAAATGGTAATAATGAAAATTCCGGGATCGAAAATCTTGTTTTCGGATCCAAGAGAATCATAAGAAATCGGACATATCTTCGTCGGGTGATAAGCAATGATACGAATGTTGATGAAATCTAAGCCTCGATGAGATATTCCGGAAGGAAGATAGTGCACTTCGTATAACCATGGAATTCCAGGTATAAAAAGCTTGTCTTCATTTGCACAAGAAAAGGAGAGTAAAGTTACATCCTTGGGTAAGTTGAGGTAAAAGGAAGTAGCGATTCGTAATCTGCTAGCAAGTAAAATGACGTTCCTTAAAAACTAAGAGAGTCCCGGAGGAAATGTTCTCTCTTAATTCTTCTCCAATGTTGCAAGATTTTTATCATGAATGGCACGATAAACTAGTATACCTGGTTTGAAAACTTTGTCCTCGTTTCCGAGAGAATTCAAGGTAAAACACAAGCCTGACAATCCGCTAGTGAAAGGCGAGTCGGAATCTAACAAAGGAGGTGGTAAAATACTTGTGGTGGTAGAGTCAAATGAAATGGTTAAATCCTTTTTCAAGTCCTTTGGTTTGGAAAAATGATCATTAAAATCAATCGGATTATCAAAAGTGATTCTAATTGGCATGACAATAGTATGGATTGGAATCTCACTTGAAACTTCATCTTCTTTTTCTTTGATTTCTTCAACTTCTTGAGGACGAGAAAGAAGTTTTGGTTTTTTATGTAAATAAGTGGCCAAGAGACAAATTATCTTTTTCCTTATCGCAATTCGAGTCATCATTTTCCACACAAATCGGACCAACGAGAAAAACATCGGCGTCTTCCATGAACAAACTTTCTCTCCGATGAGAGTAAGGGAAGTAGGATTGCTACTTGAAACTTCAAGGGTAAGATCAATTCCCGGTGGAATCGAATCTCTATCAAGATAAGCTTCTAATTTACTTTCTTCCGATGAAGTAAGTGTGAAGGAAGAAGAAGACTTAATCTCGGCATCCTTATCGTTCTCTTCAAAGAGAGGATTCATGTTGCTAGATTTGAAATTATCATCGAATTCGAAAAGAGTATTCGAGTAAATTTGAAAATTTACTTCATGCAAGTCTTTCTTAAAAGTCGAGTCATCATTACCCGGTGGTAACGAATCAAGAGGAGCAAGTTCATCGGTGAACTTCTCGAAATTATCACTAGTCTTCATCGGAGAAGAACTAGGAGGAGGAGTATTAGTGGTACTGCCACTAAACGGATCATCTTTTAAAAAGTCAATGATAGAAATGGCATGAACAAAATGTTTTCCGTGATTTTCTCTGATTTTTTTTTTTTTTCTATAGAATAGTAACAAGTTCTTCCTTTCCTACTCTTAAAGTCAATTTTTCTTCGTACAAATCAATTAGAGCTTTTGCGGTTCAAAGAAAGGGTCTTCCTAGAATAATAGGTACTCTCGGATCGGGCTCAAAATTAACCACCACAAAATCCGCAAGAAAAGTGAAACCATCAACTATAACTACAACATCCTCGGCTATGCCCATCGAGTTGGTAATCGAACGGTTGTGCAAGCTCGAGTGTCATACAGTAGGGAGTCAATTGCTTCAAGCCAACCTCTCTATGTAGATAGAATGGGAGGTAAAAGGTTAATGGCTAGCCCCTGAATAATGCTAAAGCACTAGTCCTATTGAGTCTTGTAAGCACATGGATAAGAAATTTCGGATCTTCGAGCTTTTCGGGACTTTGGTCATAATGATAGCGGACCACTTCTGCATTCACAGTCATGTAGCGATCTCATCGAGCTTCTCTTTGTTACTTGCAACGAGCTTAGCCATTTGTTGAACTTTGCATTTCGAAAGAGAATCTTTTAATCCAATCCTAAACGGAGTGCTTGTACATTTTCAAAAACCGGCTATGTTGAGCACTGGTTATCGTGTCTCTAACTTTCCATCCTCTCGGGATATGAAGTCTCGTTTGGTATGAAATTTAGGTCTTGGAGAATTAGGATCTTTCTTTTCTGAATTTAACGTTAATGGTTTTCTCTGATTTTGGATTTGGGAGTTCTGAAAATGAATCTTCTTCCCCCGTGATAGGGACGGTGCGGTTATTTTCCAAATTTGGATTTTGCAATATTTTCCAGTGACGATCTCAAGGTTGGGTTCATTCTAGGATTTGAAACATCGGGTGTAGAACAAGAGGAGTCGAAGGTTCCTTCCAAAGTCTTACCAATCCTTGTGGTGATAGCCATTATTTGCTGACGGGGTTAGTCACGGTTGACTTGGAAGAGTTCATGGATTTGAGGTAGAGCTGATATTTTGAAATTATTACCAAAGACTTGTCAACAAAACTTATGACATTAGCATTGATTTTGGCAATTTTTGACCCTAATTGAACATCTTCAACACCGCATCGTTTGCCTTGACGTAGTTTTCAAAATCCGTTTTCGAAACACCTTGGATTTGGGGCGTAGGAGCCTGATATGGTGGAACTTGATAAACCGGTGGTTGATTGGTTGGTGGTTGAAAAACTTGACCTTGATTGTTTTGATGGTTGAAATTTCCTCCACGGTTTTGATTCGAATTGAAATTGTTCCCTTGATAACGGTTTTGGTTGTTTTGGACATTCGGTTGATTGAAACCCGGTGGTTTCACTTTGACTTGCAAATTGGAAGGTGGGAATCGGGCTTGGCCTCAGGGTAGGTTTTGTAATTTTGATATTTGCTTGTTAACTCGGTTAGTTCCCCGTTTGTCCCTTTGTTTTCACTATTAGTCCTTTAAGGTTTTTTATAGTTAGTCCTCAGTTAGTTATAGTTAGTTAGTTTTTAATTTTTAATTAATAATTAGGTTAAATTTTTAATTAGTTTAATTAAAGTTTATTAAAAAGATAAAAATTAGGGCTTTTATTTTTATAAAATTTCTGCACATTTTCTTTATTTAGTGTAATTTTTATAAAATTTTTAGGATTTTATTTTTAATAGTTTTATTATTTTTATAGTTTTTAAATTAGTTTAAATTTTAGAAAAATCATATCTTTTAAACTAAAAAGCCAAAAATAGTAATTCCTTTTTCTAGAATTTTCTTTTTACTTATTTTACTTAGGAAAAATATAATTTCAATTATTTTCTATTTTTTTTATTTTTAGGATTTAATTAGAATTAAATAGTTTTTTTTAATTGATAAAAAATTCAAAAATAATCTAAAAAAAATATTTTTATTTTCTTTTATCCTAATTTAGGTGTAGAAAATTAGTTCGCAATCTTAGGGTTTAATTCTAGTCTATTTGCTTAATCGTCGTGTTTTATTTGTTTCCCGTATTTGTTTAATTGTTTAATTGCCTTTAATTGTTCAATTTTAATTGTTGCTTTTTATTTAGTAGTTATAGATCATCAAATCATCTATTTTCTTATTCAAATCATAATCCAAGCTTAAACAAGGTTTCAATTTCGCTAGTCGTTGGGGAAACGACCCGGGTGATCATATTTATCCGGTTAAATATACGTATTATATATTATATTATATATATTTTTGAGAGTGAATTTTCCTTAGGGAATTTTCTTAATTGCTCTTGTGGAATATTATTTTTATAGTATATTTTATTGTGTATATAAACTGTTCATCAGTTTGTATGGGCTTTATGTTGGGCCGGTCCTAATACAAATAGGCTTATGCCCGACAGCTAGGCCCAATTAGCTTAAATAAATTCCTGTAAAATTATGTTTTTCTTATACAAGGCTCGAGAATAATAATGACCATCACTTTACTAAAAACACGGCTAACAATCTCCCCCTAAGGGGTGGTCATTCAATTGTGGATCCTTCTTGTGACGTCTTGAGTCTTGGAGCCTTGTATTCTTGGGAATTGTTTTTGAAGATCTATTTGCAAGCTTGAGATCTTGGATCTTGATCTTTAACTTGATATTCTTTGACAAAATACTAATATCGTGGTCTTTGGCCTTGATTTGTCATGACTACTGAGATCTCTGAATCTTTATCCTTGAATCTTTACGCCTCCTTGCGATCTTGTGTCTCCACCCTCATACTCAAGGTCTTGAAAGCTTGCTAAAAATCTCCCTCAACATTTCCTTTAACATGATTACTTATACCACATCACGGTAGGAGTAGTACTTGATCCACTTGTAAGATATATCTTTGTTATTGTCTGGCAATCTTGTCAAAAATGTTCTTTTGATGAAGTGCTTGTACATCAAAGATTACGGAAGACTTTGATAGTTTGAGTTTTCATCATGTATATATCTTTGTCGATTGAGCACGAGGTCTTCAATCTTGACTCATCTGGAATGAGGTTGTAACACCGTCGCTTATACCTGAAAATTGATGTTAGTGACAAACAGCAGATATAAACAAATATGGTTTTGTTATTCGTCTTGATTTCGGTTACATTAACCCCCAGTTTCATGAGGACCGTTTTACAGTATTAATATTGTACCTGTGATCAGGTAGGTTCAATTTAGAAGAACCTCATTGACAGGGTTTCCAGCTCAAAGTATTAGATCCTCTAACGCGATTGCATTAGATTCATCGTACTTGCTTGTTCTCATTATCGGAACGTCTCAAAGCAGACAGCACGGTAAGAGTGAATCAGATAGTTACTATCTTTCTGATTGAGTCGTCAATTCATATACTGGACCAAAATTGATATCCAGTTGACACAAGCTTGATTCATTTAGAATCTCGCAAGTCACCTACCAAAAGCATATTTGATGTTGGCTTAAGAAGGATTTCCATCGTCATTGTGAATACTAAAGAGTATCACTCTGATGTTATGGCAATTATCACAAGGATAATGCGTAGGAATTTTTGATACCAAATGTTGTATAATGATGTACGACATTTTGTATATTTGAATTTGTGTCCTAGTGAGATTTTTGATAGATCTCGTTGGCTCTAGAATCTATAAGTGCACATTTGTTATTTGGTAATCGAAGGCGGGAACGGACTGCCACATTTTCAATATCAACGATCTTGGAATGAGAAACCCGATAGAAACATGTTGATCTCTGTGAGAAATGAAACAGAAATCTTTTGAGAGATTATGAGTGGCTAGGGAGGGTTGTGCATTGCATCACTGGGTCTTGATAATTGTTCTTCCCATACCAGTACTCATCTTTGTGATTACCGATAGTTATGCATGACCCGTTTCCGTCCTAATGTTGACTGGAGTGCTTCTTCTTAAACCCTTTTATCCTTACAATTCTTTTTCCATATTCAACCCCATCTAGTGCTTACCGAGACTTATCGATAGACGTAGTACCCTTGATGGGATTTTTTCCAGCACTAGCTCCATCTCAATCGGCACTATTCCCTTATTCTCACTTCACTTCCTTTTTATCAATCATACATTTAGGACTTGTTACTCTTATAAATGGAGGTTCTTAGGTAGACCCTCCGGTTCTGGGTTTTGGGGATCGTGGAACAAATATACCTAACCTTAACCGCCTTAAACCCTTGAGAAAACAATATTGTTGGTCTTTGGGTTTTTCTCAATGAAGTCCTAAAAACAATTTGATAAAAAATCAAGACAACTGTCTAGAGAAATCATTAAGACTCATTAGTGTTTCCCAAGTTAACCAACCAAGCTCCCCCTACAGCATAGCCTATATTATGAAAGAGTTTGCACATGCGAGGTTTTGGGAACACACTTATTGATTAAAGATCGTAATCCGTTATTAATCCGTATTGATACATTGTAATCACTATTCTCCCCCTCAAAAATTGCATAATATGTTTTACAATTTTTGACAATTAAGTGAATTAAAAACAAGTTAATGTCCGAATTCCATGAGCCTACACTAAGTCTTGGGAGAACAGGATGCATGCAGAAGAATCATATTATAAATACTCCCCCCAATTTAGAAATAGAGGTGAAAACTTATAGTTAGAGTTGGTTGAGCACAAATAAACAATTTGAAAGAATTTTGAAAATATCTTTTTGACAATAACTTGAAAATTTGTGCCCACAGGAAAATAAAATATGAGAATAACTTTTTTTACATCATTTTCCTAGTACTTTCTCTGAGCATTCAAACTTATGAATGTTTATATGACTTTGCTCAAGACCGGAAGGATGTGAACTTCCCTTTGTTATAGGATAAATGTACACAAATGAACAACTTCCTTTCTTAGGAGCCGACTGCGAAGAGAAATAGTGAAAGGACTGTTTTGAAAGCATTTGAAACTCCTCGCTCGAACATCATTTAGTCACCCGTATTACTATTAATCAACGATTTCTAGGTGCGCAAATGTTAATCGATGTCGAGAGACATGTCATAGCAGATTATTTTGGTATTTTTGAAATTTATCTGATTTTATATTTTTGTATTATCTAGATTCTATAAATTTTGTATTCTTTTTCTGGTTTTATATTTTTGTATTTTCTTTTTCAAAATCTTTATAAAATCAAAATAAGAGAAAGATCAAAAATATTTCAAGTCGAAGTTTCCATCAGATGATAGTTTGTTGATAGAGTTGAAAGGTAAAGAAATGAGTTGAATCTGTTGTTGTTTGACGTTTACGGATTGCATCAGCTGTAGAAAACCGCGAAAGACTTTGAAACAACTTGAATTTCTCCCATTTGAAGTAAATTTGTCAAACAAATGACCGAATAGACTTTCCAACTCTATCATTGACGTCATGACTATCATATCTACTGAAGTGAAAACAAGAAGATTTATCTTCTTTTTTAAGGTAAAGCGCACTGAAGTGTACACTCCCCTTTTCTTTGAGGACCGGGTTATATACTGAATTATACATAAGCCATAGACTTGAGCTAACAAACATTGAATGATTCGAAAGTAGCTCAAGATCGAAAAGATTTCTCTTTTCGTTGTTAAGGATAAACGCACTGACACGTACATTTTCCTTTTATCTGAAGAACGGGTTGATCTGATACCAATTGTACGAGATTCAAAACACCTTTTCGGGGGTCTTGGTTGATTAAAGAACAAAAGATGAATCATTGTGGTTTAGTTAAAAGAAAGTAGAGAGAGGGTGATATGAACAAAAAGGAGGAAATATTATATTAGAAGAGAGAAAGATAAAAATACAAGTGAACATCTACCACCCCTCATGGAGAGCCATGAGGGGTATTTATACTAAAAGAAAAAGCAAAATATTCCTAGCTTACATCCAAGACCAGTTCAATTCACGTGTAAGACGCCAGCTTCACTAAAAAGTAAGGCTAACAATCTCCCTCTAAGATAGCGTCACACATGAATTGGTTACAATGTTCCCTACAAGCAAAATAAAGAAAAATGATAAGAATGAAGTCTAGTATTCTTTAAGAATATCTTTGACAGTCTGCTTGAATACTTCAGCTTTATTTCTTCAGCTTGTAGACGAACATACTGCTGAAATCTTTAGCTCCCTCCCAAATAGACACCCTTGAGATAGATAAGGATTAATACACCGTGCTTGAGGGAGGGATGATATCAAAAACATCATCTCACTTAGGACGCGTTCCAGTCTTGTTTGAATTCAACCCAAAGTACACATTTTATCCCTTTTCCAAAGTCAAAAACGTAGCACCAAAATCAATTAAGACCCAGAACAGCACTTTTCTCCCTCAAGGAAAGTGCAGACGTGAAATTGCTACACACAAAGTCAACAAAGTTTCCGATGTACGCAATTTTGTTCCCTCAATGAGTCTAAACGGTAACATCAAAGTCAATTAAGTCCCGGATGTAACCATCTAAATTGTTTCACCAAAGTCAACTAAGTCCCGAGTGAAAGCAATTTATCCCACTGCGTAGTCAAAACTGAAACATCAAAATGGTAGCATAAAAAAATCAACCAAGTACCGGATGTACACATTTCACCCTCCAGGATAATGACTAACTGAGGAATCATCCTACACATGTGTACATCTTATGCCAACTGGAACTGCTTACTTAGCTTTCAAAAACCCGTGATACGCATAAGCATAGTCTGAGAGAAGATTCGGTACTCCTCTCTAACAAATCTCTCTATGATCACCCACTAAATCCCCTTATCTATTCTATAAGCTAATACTGATGATCACTGATGGAGACAACCCGATATAACGAACCCGAGAATGAAGAAAAATCCTAAGCTTGTGACTTAATCTTGTACTATCAGCGTGACAAAGAGCGGTGCAGAGGAAAATCTCTGAGTACCATATACTCACCCAAAAGTATACAAAAAATACATCACCACTTGAAATCTCATCAACGACGTGAGACACTGAGTACTCCAATGTAACTCCTTACAGTGATAGCTACTTTATGAGTATAGGTAGAAAGAATCACAAAAGCAACTAGATATCCAAGTCTTCATCACTAACACAAGTCATCCTCATTGTGGAGAAAGAAAGAACCGAAGACAAAATAACTACACGCCCCGTGAAAGCCTACTTCAATCCCAAATATGCAACATCGTACAAAGTCTCTGTAGTCATTAAAATTCAACACTAGCCATTATGAATGAAGGTGAATTTTGATAAGGATCGTTTTATTTAAGTGAAAGTATTATGTTTTTGTGTGTTAATATGTTCAATGAATTTTTGATGTGACATGATTGTTAACAAATCGATTAAAGAATATAATACCTCTAAAGGAAGGACCTCCATGTAATAAAACCCGGTACATCTAACTTTTACCCGTCAGAAAGAAGAAAATGTTTTAATACCCGGCTAATCCGATAACGCGAGCCCAAAATAGATAAACCATTCATAGTGTCAGCCCAATCATAACATATATCACCTCAGCCCATGTTTACACTAACCAAAATTCCAGCCGAAACCAACATATAACAACAATAGCCGACTCAAGTATATACCATGCCCAACATTTGTATTTTGGCTCGGCCCATTTTATTTGAGAGAAAGCCCATTTGCCAAAATTCTTTATACGAGTAGATTCATAGGGTAATGAGGGATATAAAAAGGTCAACCTCTAATATCACTCTACATTAACCCTAATTTCACACTCCTAAAAATAAATGTAGTCACCAAACATCTCTCATCAAAGTACAAATCTAACGAGTGAAACCCTTATCTTCCATCTCAAACCAACTTGCATCTCTTTCTCATCATCTCAAACTAAACCTGACAGCAAAAAATCATATCTATTTATCTCAAATCCAAATAAAGAAGAATTTCCTTGGATTCTTTCCCAGCTGTGCTAACCCACGAAGAGTAATGTGGCTGCAAGATCTTGTTCAAACGAGATCTCAGGTAGGTTCTTGGTTTGTTTATGTGATTTCCAACGAAACAAAGTATGATTATAACATAATTTTTGTTAATCGATATCTTGATATTTCGATATTAAATGACTAAGAACATCACAGATCAATAAGGAGATCTTTCGTGTGAACAGATCTTAAAAAAGGATCGTTATGATGTATATCCAACATATATGAAAAGAGGTCTGAGATCAATTTCATTTGATTTTTTCTTTTCTAATCGAGTCAAGTTGTTTGATGGAGAATGGGATATTAAGACGTTGAAATAAGATTTGTGGATTGTTGGACTTGGTTGATGTTGATGTTGGTTTTATTTTTGGGTTCGAGTCATGTCTTTCTCATTCTACATTTCTGTTGTTTGACCGTGACTCGATCAAACTCAGTGAGTTTGACCCGGTCAACTCGGTAAATACCGAGTTGACTTAGTTTGGGTTGTTCGGTTATCAAATGGAATACTAGTTGTTCGGTTACCACATAATTGGAAGTATCGGTTTCCAAATCAAAATGAGTTTGAACTGTATAGTGTAAAGGAAAATTAGTTGTTCGATTTCCACACGAATATATGGTTGATCGTGTCCACATGACAATTCGAAGGATCGGTTATGAACATCTTAGAGATAGATAACGGTAGATAATAAGAACACAGGCTTTTCGGTTAGTACGAAACACGTGTCCTTTCTTTATTCTCACCGGGAAACCAGCAAAACCCCAATCGTCCTTGTTCTTTCCATAATACGTGGATCTTGGTCTCCTTCTTGTCTTCAAGCCAGGGACCACAAAAATCAGCGCCAAGACTTCACAAGAAAACGCGTTTGACTAATTCCCAATACGGCGTATCCATGCTATCTACATACGCCGTATCCATGAAGATAACTATTCGAAGATACAGTAAATCAAGTAAATTGGGAATGATATCAAAGATTTATTACGAACGTAGCGCGCACTCCAAGGAATCCAGCCCAATACGCCGTATCGACCTATCTGGATACGGCGTATCGAGTATTTTTCAGCAACTATAAATAGAAGACTCAAAAACGAGTTTTCAGTGTGCAATATCATATTCTTTATACCATACTCATCAGAGACGAATTTTAGAAGAGAAGATCAGCCATAAAGGTCAAGCATTGATCACGACTCCATAGAAGACATCGTGTAATTTTTACTCTCTTAATCGTTCGATTTCAATTGTTTGATTACGCTTGTATAATTACAATGGTTGTGGGCTAATACCCTCGGGTATTAGCCATCTTAATGAAAGTTCAATGTTTGGTTTGTTTTAAAATCTATTTCTTAATTTATCGTTGATTGTTTAATTATGTTTATCACCTTATACTTTGAATATGCGACCTATCATTCAACTGGATCTAGTGATACGGACCAAGTAATCTAGATGCTGGGATAGCTCTCCATATCGTGTCTTATATTACTGGACCAATAGGATCACAAATAACGTTATATCTTTATCTTTTGATTATGAGCTTAGTTGGACCGGTAGGTGACCCGTTTATGTTTCAGCAATCATGCTCTTAATTAACTGATAAAGATTGGAATAGTGGACTACCAGTATATAAAACACCGTCAAACAATAAGTGGGTAAAGTCCCATTGGGCTAGGGATTTAACAGGATCACCACTGCTTTAATTCTCTAAGATAGATTATAATTAAACTAAAGGATGCTTTATGCGGATGCATTAATTGTATCAGGATTAATTGTATCTAGGTCTTAGGATGATGTCCCGCCTAAGTCTTAAGAATGATATGCCGCTTTGAGATATGTAAATCATTGCACTAAAACAAACAAACCAACATTGAACCAGATTTAATATGGCTAATACAATTTTCTATCATTTGGCTTTTACCGCTTTCCTATCTTCTAATCTTCATCTTTTATGTTTATTGTGTATTGAATTGATATTTTTCATCACCCAACATGTGCCAGTCTCTCAGGCTGAACCCCCCATTTCATTAGACAACGTACATAGCATAGGTTTAACTAGTAAATAGACTAATTAAAATACTGATAGAATATAGGATTAATTTTCCACTCTTAGTGTTTGACACCCTACTTACCGCGAACTCCATCTTGACCGGGTACACTGCTCGTTAAAGTGTTGGTTTATGTTTGTCGGCTAAATGTAAATGTAAAACTTGATAATCAAATAATTGACCCTACACGACAGCACATCAAGTTTTTGGCGCTGCTGCCGGGGAGTGAAATAAGTAAACCTTATTCATATTAGTATTTCTAACCATTAATTAGTTTAGTTTAGTGTAATCTAATTAATTTAATTCTATTTGTATTTAATTACATCAAGTATTTAATTGTGTGTTTAATTTCTGCATTGTATATTTTGCATATCGAGTGTTTGTGCATTATTACAGTCCTCTATAATATTCTAAGTCGAATTCTGAATATGGCGTATTCAACTTCTTGGATACGACGCATAATTTTTTTTCAAACCAATACAGCGTATTCGACTCTATCATCAATACGGCGTATTCAGTTTACTGAATACGGCATATTAGGCTATTTGACCATTTTCTTTCCTAGCTATTTTGTTACAGGTTAAAATGGACAACCCCAATATCACTATGGAGGAATACATCAGACTTCAAGAAGAAAAATCTCTTAGTCGCGGTAAGACTTTTAATTGGCAAATTGCCACATACGGTAAGATGGAATATTGTGAAGATGAGGACGATTGCTTTACAAACTTCGAATCCGAATTCCCAGCTATAGTCCTTGATGATACATCTAGAGAAGCGCTCTCTTGGGAACCCACGGTAAGTCCTCTTAACGACAATGAAATTGACTTTAGAATATCGGTTGACGAATCCAACGATGAAGATTACACGGTAATTTATGACGAAAATTCATTTTTCTATAAAATAATTTCTGTCGACAATTTGAAAACGGATTCGGAAAATAATAATGATAAAGTCAATATGCCTTTATTTCCATCACCCGAGCCTGAGGTCAGTTATCCTAATGATTTAGACTTCTTTAAAGATTTTGAGAAGGAATTTCCAGCCATTGTTTACAATGATGCTCTAACGTCTAAATTAGATCTCTTAACTGAACCTACTATAAGTCCTAGACATATCGATGAATTTGATTTGAAAGATGAAACATCATTGTCTGAATGTGATGAAAAGGAACAAAACGTTTTATATTTTAATGATTTAATTCCTTTTAATGTAATTTATCTCGATGATTTAAAATCGGATACGGACAATGATAATGATAAAATCAATATTGAGCAACCTTCGGGGGATATGTCTGTCATACCATCACCTAATGTAATAAATGATGATACACAAGGATCAAATAAGCCTTTGGAAACAAGTCATGATACATCTATTAAATTTTTCAAAACTAGAATTTTTATCAAGGAATTAAATGTTAATATCATGACTTGGAATCATCTTAACAAAGGGATGTCATTCATTTTCCTAATCAAGAATTTGTATGTGCCATTTGGCATCCCGTTCGACCCCAAATTGTTTTATAAGGATGGGATTAAATTGGGGCAAGTCTAACTTAAAGACTTTTCTATAAACAAAAGTGCTTGCCGGGAGACAACCCGGAATGTAATTTTCAATTTTATTATCGAGTCTGTCTTCCCAGACTGTCTATACGGCGTATCCAAACCCCATGGATACGGCGTATTGACTATCTGGACGTTATCCAGTCTTAATTTTCAGCACAGTCTATACGACGTATTCATTAAACGAATACAGCGTATACAGGTATCAATACGGCGTATCCTGGGGTATGGATACGGCGTATCGACTTCCTGTACAGTATTTAGTTATAGTTTACTGTATTTTAACGAATACACCGGAGATGGAGTTGCACTTGTTTTCTTATGCTTAATACAGGAACCTTCTGAACGAAACGACAACGTTGGTGGAGTATTTATAAATCTGGAAATCTCAAAGTGTTGGAGTCTTGAAATCCCAAGACGGCTGTTCAACACACATTTTTGCTCAAATATTCAAAATGGAGAATCATTCCTGAGCAAAATATCAGGGGAGTTTCCTCGTTCTAATTCTATTTCCCATATTATTTAATTGTTTTATCTATACAATGAGGACGTTGTATAATTTAAGTAGGGGAGGGGGGGGGGGGGTGAAGTATTAGAATGTACTTGTCCTTATTTTCATAAATAAAATGCTAACATGCTTAAAAATGGATCAAATTTAAAAAATTTAGCATGACTTTTTGTGAAAAATCACTAGTTACATTACCTCGCGCACTATTACCCTTAATGTCTATTTGTGAGAATTAAGCCTTTCCATTTCCAATTGCTTACTAAAAATTCCACAAAAATACGAGTGTGTCAGTGATGTAGTGGACTTTAGAACTTGGCTTGGTATATCACTCTAGACCTCAATGATGAGTACTATAGATTTAGATGAAGTAGCATGCTTAACTGGTAAATTTCTAGGATTAAACGAAAAAGCCTTTACATGTTGTATTATTAACTAACTACACTGGTTAGTTAACCCCCGTGTAACCCTTTTGCTTACTCTCATTTTTAGAGTATGATACCCCTATAACAACTTGCTGAGCCATTCCTTTCTTTTTCCACACTAATTAAAAATTGTTTCGTTTCACCTTTACACTTTAGCCTACCGTGTAGATTAAAGCCTATTTTGATCAATGTTGCTAGTAGCTTTCGTGTAAAGTTTTGTAGTTCTTGCGTCAAAGTGGAATCTTTCTGTCTCCGTTATGGTCGGGAAAATTGCACAATGCAATAGGAATAGTTGTAGCTCATGTATGCTACTTTCGTGATTATGTGTTATGTCCGAAGAAAAAGTGTAAAAAGAAAAAATTATCCGGACAAATGATGATGGTGAAGACGGTGAAATTGCACCGAGATTTATGATGTATTGTTGAACAAAAAAGAGAAAAAAAAATAAAAATAAAAAAGGACGGAAGATAGTCGGTTCATTATGCTTATACCGATGAATACATTTGGAAGGATTGATTATTAGTTGATACGTTAAATAAATAAAAAAATCAACGATGTAAAATTTTGTAAAAACTAGCCGATATCACCACTTATTTTGTAAAAGTATGTAAAGTTCGGGATGTGAGGGAAGTTGACCGTTATAGGAACGCCAACTTAGGTTGTATTTTTCATCTCTATGATCGAGGCGTTTGTTTATATGTTCGAGTCTCTGTCATGGAACGGTCAGGAAAAGTTACTAGTAACCGCACCATATTTGTTGGCTTTAATCTATTTGTTTTGTTTATTTTATTTAACACCCATTTTATTTCCCTTTCCTAGCAACTAGCCTTAGTGTCTACTCGAACGAGGATGTATTCGAGCTTGCATGTCTATTCCGTCGTTACGGCCATGTATGCATGTCTCAGCTACCTTGTTGGATGACGACTTTTGGTGAAAGTTAGAAGCTCCCTACCCTATATCATTATTCATCCTAACTGCTGGTTAAAATAACACGAACAGGATGTAGATAGGGATTGTATAATGTTCCCCTATTCCTCATTACTCCGAGCATAATGCCTTGAATGGCGTAGGTACTAATGGTGAAAGATTGGTAGAATGATTAAACCGCAAGCCATAAAACCCCAATTTCGCTTAAGAACAGTGTTCTTCCTTAGCTATATGCGGTGGAGTATGTATGTATCCGGCCATGCTTATGATAAGAAACAAATCACGGCCGATCAATTCAAAATTCAGCGTACTACTAAATGTTACAACTCCCTTGATTAGTTGAGTGACTGAGTATTTTCAGATCTCATGAGTTCGGAGGTGTGCTTGGTTTTTTGTACAGGTGCTAATAATAGAAAAAAGAGCATTAAAAGGACGAAAAAAAATCAGACCTCTTTGGGATAACATTTTCATACCCATTACTAAAAGTCCAACTTGATGACAAGAAAGGATTCAAGTGGGGGGATATTTGATGACATCAAATAATGTCTATTTTATAGCATCATTTATCTCGTATAAATGACCCATTTTATATAATTATTGCAAGATTTGGTACTTAATTGCTTGTATTTGTTATATGCAGTAATTATGAGCAAATTGAGAAGTATTAATATAAAAGGCCCTCATTTTGGAAGCAAATCGACAAGAGTATCAAGTGAAGTCTAGTGATTCTGACATCTATACGGCGAAACAATCCAAGAAGCAAACGCCATATACAAGATTGATGACTAAAAGAACATTGCCTGAATTTGAAGAATACGCCGTATCTGGATCAACGATACGCCATATATAATACTTTGGTCAACAATGAAGAACCAACTGGGTTTACCTCAATACGCCGTATCCAGTAAAGAAGATACAGCGTATCCATGCCGACACTTCACAGACAACCACGGTTAAACAGTCAAAGATCATGCATTTAATGCGGTCAATAATCAGTGATCTTGCAATTAATGAAAATCGTGGTCATAAGGAAAGTTGAATGACACTTAATGATGATTACACGCGGAATTAATGACAATTTATGGTCATTAATGATAATTGGTCAACACTCAACTACTAACCAGGGAAACCCCATCAATACGCCGTATTGACTGCATTGAATACGGCGTATTGACCAATTTTTAGACACTATAAATACAAGACACTAAACTCAGTTTTAGGTGTGCAAGAAAATCCCTAAACCACTAAGTCGACTCTTAGACGTATAGAAGAGCCAAGAAGGTCATAAATGATCCTCAAGATCATAGGAAAACTCTTGTAATCTTCGCACAACCGAATACGAGTTCAATTGAGGTTTCTTTATTTTAATCGTTCATATATCAAACCGTGTGTATTTTTACAATGACTATGGGCTGATACATTTAGGTATCAGCCATGTTCATGAAGATTTAATGTTTGGTTTATTTATCTCGATTGTCTTAATTTATCATTGATTGTTTGATTATGTTTACCATTTTTATACTTTGTATTACGTGCATGTACTGACCTTACATACAAACTGGTTCGAGTCCTACATATTTAATTTGCGCTCAACATGCTGTTGGTGAGCGTAGGCTAAGAGTCCGGGATGGCTCTCCATATTTGCATGTAAGTGGGTAAAGTCCCAATGGGCTAGGGTTTAATAAGATCCCATTATTAATCACCTAAGGTAGATTATAATCAACAAGAATGATGCTTTATGCGGACACGTTAATTGTGATAGGATTGTTCGTATATAGGTCTTAGGATGAAGTACCGCCTAAGTCTTAAGAATGATATGCCGCTTCGAGATAAGATTATCATTGCACTAATAAACAAACCTGCGTTTAATGGATATTTCATGGTATGGATATGTTTTCCTTTATATTAGTATTATGAAACCCTTCTCTTGACGTTTGATTAATCTTATTATGTGTGTTTATTGCTTTACTTGTCATCAAAACCTTAGCTTAGACACCCAAACTCGTGTCAGTCTCTCAGGCTAAACCCCCTTATCATTAGCTTAGGATTTGCATAAATTAGATAACTAAAATGCTGATAAATTAGATATTAACGCTCTCGCTCTTGGTGATCGACACCCTACTTACCAACGAAGCTTCATCTTGACCGGGTACACTGCCCGTTAAAGTGTAGTTTTTAGGTTAAGTCGGCAAAATATAAATAGTAAAACTTGATATATAAAATAACACCTACACAACGACACATCAGTAACATACCTATTAGTTGTTATTTTCGCATACTGTGAACTTTGTCAAATTAATACAGGCTTCATCAATAATCTCGTGATAATTATATTAGTTTAATCAAATTAGATTTCATGTTAACCTTCTTTCATAATTGCTTATAGAAAATAGTCTTATTTTCTATAAATAGGGTTTGCTACAAAATGGTCACCAAACTATCTATCTTTCTACAAATTTTTGCAAAAAGACAAAAACATGGAAAACCTGGGCTCACCCAGGTGGCGGCCCCCTTAGCTCTTAAGGGCGGCCCCCTTATTGATAAGGAGGTCGGCCATATAGAAAAATATGTATTCTAACAATGTCCATCTTTCATTAATCATCCCATCCTCATAGTATAAATTAGTCTTCATCTTCACCACTCTCATCACATTCAAATTATCTTGTCATCCCCTCAAAACCCATCGTCTAAACTCTTAAAGAAACCCAAAATTTCCATAAGACCCGTGCGGAGAAAGATATTAAACTATTGCAACTCATCCAATGTAGATGAAGTTGACACACCTACACCAATGCCTAAACCATCATCTCCTTAAAACGAACTTTCAAAAGAAATCTCTCCCATGGCACCCTCTAACCAAACTTCACCTTAACCTCACTCACCTCCACTCATTGATCCCTATGTTAATGTTGTCTTGCAAGCAAATCAAAACCGTAACAAAACTCAACCTCAACTACCTCATTCTCTAACTAGAGATATGCTTGTTGCTGAGATAACTCAACTTCAAGATTTATCAAACCTACTAGCAATGCATCTCTCAAATCATACCACTAATCCAACACCATCCACACCAAACTTGCCTTACACTATCACTTTTGACCAAGTTGAACATCATGTGGCTATTGCCCATGTTGTCGCTACAACCAAGCTCAATTCTTGGCTATAAGAGACGATCTCAATTGGGTTGAATTTCTTCTCACACGACCTCAACCACCACTACAAATTCAAAGGGACTATCCACCAACAACCACCTCCGCACCAAACTCTCCATCAACAACAAACTAGGCGTGCTATATGCTTAGTATATTCTCAGTTCAAATAAAAGAGTAACTTATCCTTTTGCAAGCAAGTCCTATGGCATTCTATAGAAATTAGGAACTTTGTAGTTTTCCTTTATGTATGATGTATTATTATGCGTCAAGCATAATATTTAGACTTAAAGTATGCATGTTGTATTATTGTGTTTTATACACAATATTTTATGTTTAATGAATTCACTTAAATCTTAATAAATCTTATGTTCCTCTAGTAGTTAATTATCTTGTGAAGGTTGACTCCTATACATATATAGTTGAGTTTGGTTGATATATACTTGTGAAAATGACATAAATATAATGTTAATAGCCAAGTATTGTATCTATTTTTAAATATTTTTTTTGCTATATGTTCAAAATATTGTTCTTATTCCTCTAACTTGTTTTTGTAGCAAAGTCACCATAGCTCGATTCCTTGGTGCTCTCAAACGAGGGGGAGCACACATCAAGGGGGAGCGTTTATTTCGTCGGATTTACGTCGATTTATTGACGAAGCCTTTTTGATTCTACAAAAGGGTGAGAAATGAAATAAAACTCACTAAAACCATGTTTAAATTTAATTTTACATTTAATGAGTTTAGATTCTTTAATCATCAAAAAGGGGGAGATTGTTGATAAAAATAATGCCTAAAAACGTTATTGATATTTTTCGACTTCTCTACGTTTTGATAATCACAAAATGTAAAAATGCTCTATGTAAAATTAAACAAGTTATGAGTCGTAAATTTTCATTTCAAAAATTAATCACTTAAAGGTATGAATAAATAAATGCTTAATTATTTAATAATCAAAGGAATTTAATTTTCTAAACCTTACATTTTTTATAAAATGTAACAAACATTTTTAAAACTTATACAAAATATTTTTGTATTTACAAAAAATGTTTTATTCAAAATAAATATTTTGAATTCAAATTTTCACTCTCAAAATGAATAAAACTGATCTAGAAAACACCTCCCAGTCTTGCCTATATAAATAGTGAACTGTTCCCTCAAATATTTTCACCTTTTACACATATATTCTTTCTTTTCAAAATCAGTTTATACATCTCCTACAATCCTTTGATCATTTAATCTTAAGCATTTGTTTCCAAGTGATTCAAGCTTAGATCTTCGAGTGCAAAAGAAGAATACTTCTAATCATCAAGTTAAGAAGTATTATAGCTTAGTAAGTGTTCACATAACATAGTTACGATTGTGTTGTATGTTGTAACTCATTTATATATCTTGTGATTGTGTGTAATAGTTAGATCGGGTTGATCATGTTAGTACTTAGGTGAAGTGTATCCTTGTAAGGGCGGTTAGTATTTTAGGCCTCAAAATACAAGTGTGTAGTAGATTGGTTCTAGCTAAGATTAGGACTTGACATTTGGCTTAGTGTCGAAAATTGATGTAAGCTACTTGTGTATAGTTTTCTCCGCCTAAAGGGAGTTTGTTGACATAGTGAAGAGAACTCTTGAGTTGGATACTCAAGGAGTAGAGTAGGGCGAAGAGGAGCTTCGTTACCGAACTACTAAAAGTCCTTATGTTGTGGTTTGATCTTTCTAACTCTTATCTCTTGTCTTGCAAATTTATATTATTTCTTGTTGTCATTTATTTAATTAACTAGATTGTTCATATTGCTTGTACATTAAGATCACATAAACTCGAATCTAACCTTTTATATATAAACGATAAATAAATTTAAAAAGCGGTAAACTATTCAACCCCTACCCTACTAGTTTCCACAATTGGTATCAGAAGCCACGTCAAACAAGATTTTTAAAATAAAATGTATTTAAAACTTGAATCTATATATGGAATCGAAAAAATATTTAGAAGGGAAATCTATGCAAAGACCACCACTTTTTAAAAGTGATGAATTTATTTACTGGAAAAATAGATTCAAAACTTATGTGAAATCAAAAGATCTAGATCTTTGGCATGTTATTATCTATGATGATTTTCCTCCTATTCCCAATTAATCCCAAACAAAACGGATGAAATTGTACCATTTGACAAACAAAGCGACGATCTTAAAAGAAACTTGCTAAAAATAATGAAGTTAAAGTGGTAATCTATAATGCTTTGCTACGTAAATAATAAGAACGAATTTTTATGTGTAAAACCGCAAAAGCAATTTGGGATAGTTTATTAATCACTCACCAAGGTAATAGTTAAGTCAAGGATAACAAAATAGATATTCTTGTTCAACAATATAAACAATTTACGATTTCGGAAGAGAAATTGACAGATAATGCTTTTGCTAGATTTAACACTATCATTACTAGTCTAAAACCACTTGATGAATGTTTTTCTAGCAAGAACTATGTTAGCAAGTTTTGTTAGTGCACTTCATCCTAAATGGCGTGCAAAAGTCACGTCTATTGAAGAGTCGAATGATTTGACATCAATATTACTTGACGAACTTATCGGCAACTTGAAAGTATATGAAGTAATAATAAAGAAAGATTCTAGAATGGTCAAAGGAAAAAGAGATCAAAGTAGATCTCTTGCTTTGAAGGATAAAAAGAAATCTAGTGATGAAGAAAGTTCGACCTCCGATAGTGAAGAAGAAGAATATGCTATGGCCGTGAGAGACTTCAAGAAATTTTTCAAAAGACAAGGAAGCTTTGTAAGACAACCACGTGATGAAAGAAAGTCGTTCCAAAGAAGTAAAGATGAAAAATATGGTAAAAGCGAAAGAAAATGCTTTAGATGTGGAGATCCAAATCACCTCATCGGAGAATGTCCAAAGCTACCAAGAAACAAAAACCAAAGAGCTTTTGTTGGAGGAACATAGAGCGATAGAGGCGAAGATGAGAAAGAAAATACTAAAAACAAAACTTGTCTTGTAGCTCAAGCGTCTAATGAGGTACTTTTCGAAACTGAATTTTATAGTGACGATTTATCGTCAATATATGAATTAGATTTAGATAGTGAATATAATCGATTATACAAATTAGGTCTAAAAGTTATGTCTAAAAATAAATCACTAAAACTAATTAAAAATCGGCTAATAAATGAGGTACTCGAATTAAAATAAAAAGTGTCTCGATTAGAGAAAAACAAAGTAGTTGATCTTGGATGTAAAACATGTCAAAATATTAAAAATGAAAACGAAAAACTTAAGGAGGAAATAGCTAAACTTGATCAATTTAATAAAAGCACTCTCTCGCTTAAGAAAATGCTAAGTTTTCAAAAACCATCCAGAGACAAATTGGGTCTAGGATTTAATTCGGCCGAAGCATCAACAAGTGGAACTAAACAAATAAACTTTGTAAAATCACAAGAACTTGAACCCAATTCTATTAAAGAAAAATCCGTCGAATTAAATTCAAGTCTGAAACCCAAATATATAATTGTAAACAATATTAAAGTTCCTGTTGCAAGTGATGATGAAGTAAAAAAAATTATAAACCATCCTTAAAACCCGGAGTTGGATTTACCAAACCCGATGTAAGGTCAAAAACTCCACCACCAAAAAGAAATAATAGTTCTCGTCCTCAGTATAAAACACTACAACCTAGGAGAGATCAAAATAGACAAAAATACTCTAATACATATCTCACAATGTGAAATAATTCCCAACAACTAAACTATGTTCCATGGTGAATTTGTCTACCTTTTATGCATACAAATCAAATGCAATATATGCAAAGGATGTTCGGTACTAACAATTTTGGACCCATAAGATATTGGGGACCAAATGTTTAAATTATTATGTTATTTAAATAGATATGCTTGGGAATTAATTTGGAGCCCGACGAGAGGATTAAAGATAGTGGATGCTCAAAACACATGATGGGTAACCGAAAGCTATTCTCTACATACAAAGCATACAACAGAGGTAACGTTATTTTTGGAAGTAATTTACGTGGTAACATCATAGGCAAAGGTACGATTTCTCATGACTCCCTCATTATTGAAAATGTTGAGCACGTAGATAATCTAAAATTTAACTTGCTAAGTGTTGGTCAAATATGTGATAATAAGTGCAAAGATATTTACCGAACACGATAGTGAAATAATTAAAGACGAAAAAGTCATAGGTAGAGGAGTTAGAAAAAGAGGCTTATATGTGATGAAACTAATAAATAAACCAGAAGGTAAAATATATCTTGCAACCTTAGATGAAAATTTCACCTTATGGCATAGGAGATTAGGTCACTCAAATATACAATTAATTCAATCTCTAGTGTCTAAGGAGTTAGTTAGAAATCTACCTAAGCTTAAATTCAACCAACATTTTTGTAATGTTTGTAAAATGGGGATCGTGGAACAAATATACCTAACCTTAACCGCCTTAAACCCTTGAGAAAACAATATTGTTGGTCTTTGGGTTTTTCTCAATGAAGTCCTAAAAACAATTTGATAAAAAATCAAGACAACTGTCTAGAGAAATCATTAAGACTCATTAGTGTTTCCCAAGTTAACCAACCAAGCTCCCCCTACAGCATAGCCTATATTATGAAAGAGTTTGCACATGCGAGGTTTTGGGAACACACTTATTGATTAAAGATCGTAATCCGTTATTAATCCGTATTGATACATTGTAATCACTATTCTCCCCCTCAAAAATTGCATAATATGTTTTACAATTTTTGACAATTAAGTGAATTAAAAACAAGTTAATGTCCGAATTCCATGAGCCTACACTAAGTCTTGGGAGAACAGGATGCATGCAGAAGAATCATATTATAAATACTCCCCCCAATTTAGAAATAGAGGTGAAAACTTATAGTTAGAGTTGGTTGAGCACAAATAAACAATTTGAAAGAATTTTGAAAATATCTTTTTGACAATAACTTGAAAATTTGTGCCCACAGGAAAATAAAATATGAGAATAACTTTTTTTACATCATTTTCCTAGTACTTTCTCTGAGCATTCAAACTTATGAATGTTTATATGACTTTGCTCAAGACCGGAAGGATGTGAACTTCCCTTTGTTATAGGATAAATGTACACAAATGAACAACTTCCTTTCTTAGGAGCCGACTGCGAAGAGAAATAGTGAAAGGACTGTTTTGAAAGCATTTGAAACTCCTCGCTCGAACATCATTTAGTCACCCGTATTACTATTAATCAACGATTTCTAGGTGCGCAAATGTTATCGATTGTCGAGAGACATGTCAGAGAAGATTATTTTTGGTATTTTTGAAATTTTTTGATTTTGTATTTTGCTTTTATAGGTTTTATATTTTTGTATTTTCTTTTTCTTGGTTTTATATTTTTGTATTTTCTTTTTCAAAAATATTTATAAATCAAAATAAAGAGAAAGATCAAAAATATTTACAAGTCGAAGTTTCCATCAGCAGTGATAGTTGTTGCTAGAGTTGAAGTAGATGAAGTTGAATCTTGTTGTTGTTGACGTTTATCGGATGCATCAGCAGTAGTAACAGCGGAAGACTTTGAAACAACTTGATTTTCTCCATTTGAATAATTCGTCGAACAAATGACCGAATAGACTTTCCAACTCTATCATTGACGTCATGACTATCATATCTACTGAAGTGAAAACAAGAAGATTTCTCTTCTTTTTAAGGTAAAGCGCACTGAAGCGTACACTCCCCTTTTATTTGAAGCTCGGGTTATGCACTGAAGTGTACATAAGCCATCGCTGAAAGCTCATCAAATGTCACATTCATTGTCTCCATGATGTTCTTTGTCCTTTGGTTTATACTCGGAAAGCAATGGAATTAGCAGAGTATCAAGCCAATTTGACAACCTGTCATAGAGAAAATTGAACATGGAAACCGTCTGCTGATCGGTTCATGAGGGTTAGAAGTACATGCATTATCACCTTTAGGGCAGTCAGATTGACACACAGATTCACTGGTTGCAATTATTTTTCCGTTAAGGTCAAAAATTCTTCCAGTTGGTGACCACCTAAGGCAAGATCTAGGTTTGCTAGGTGAAGCAAGACTTTCTTTGGACCCTACCTTTTTAGGTTTCCAGACTCTTGGCTTATATTTCTTTTGATTTGCACCTTTTGAAACATTAGCACTTTGGTTTTTCTTTGTATATTTCATGCCATTCATATACTGAAGCACATATTCATCATGATTAGCGGTAATTAAACATTGCTTACATGTAGCACAAATAACCTCATATTTTTCATTTCGAATTGCAAGATTAATGGTATTACATTCAGATGACGTATGGTCCGGATAGTTAGAAGACAGTAAACTCCTATGGTTTTCTTCTATTTTCTCTAACTTATTCGAGAGTCAACTACTCTTAGACTTAAAAGGGACCTTTTCACTCTTAGGATTGTTCTTAGGCCGTGGTCTTCTGGTCCTAGTAGTGATTTTAACATCTTTAGGAGAGAAACCATTTGTTTTGGAATTTACATCATTCTTAGTGATGACATGAGGTTGTGAAACAGTGATCGGTTTTGTCCTAACGCTTGCTTTTACATGTTTGTTAGGCACAAAGTTGTCTACCCTAGAATTAAAAGGATTAATCCTAAAGATTCCTGAAGAAATCACTCTTTCATTATTCACAACAGTTGATTCTCAAGAGGAAGGTGCCGAGTTTGAAGTGACTGGTTTTGACAAAGCATTCGACTTACCAACCTTGGGAATAACCGTAGATTTAGGGAAAGGAGTTACAGAATATGGTTTTGGTTTAGAAAAAGAAGGTGGTTTTCCCAAGATTGATTGCTTTGAAAACTGAGTATTCACACTCGTACCTTTGTTGGTGTCCTTTTGTTCATTAACCTTATCAAATAACTAGGCTCTTAGCTTAGCATTTTCATAAATCGTATCATGTAATTTGTTTTGAAAAGAGTCAATTATTGTTTTAGTTTGAGCACGTGTCACTGAGATAGAGTCAAACAGGTTTTTGTATGTGGTCTTGAGATAAGCATTTTCTTTTTCATAATTCCAAACCTGAAACTCTAATTCTACGTTCTTATTTTCTAGTTTCTAAGACAAAGGATCAAAGGTATTTGATACACATGGAGTATCCTTACTTTTACCCTTTTGATCTCCTAACTGAGCTTGCAACCGTTCGATCTTTTGTTTCATGTAATTATAAGCTTTATCGTACGAAATTTTGTCATATTTACATTCTTTACACTTTTTGTAACAATCATTCCAAAGTTTAGCATATTCATTCTCCTTTTTAGTGATTCAATTTTCAAATCGTATTTTCGTACGTTCAAGCTCAGTTTGGAGATTTGATGAATCTGCAATAGATGGATTTTGTACAATAGACATAATATCTTGACTGACAACTGCTCTCAAGAGACGCTCAAATTCCAATTCCAATGCCTTGTGCTTAGCAAGAGATTCTTCAGCTTCTTTTGCAAGAGATTTAAAGTCTCGAACAAATTTGGCTGCTTCTTTCAAAAATTAAATTTCAAAATTTTGCACTATAGCATCAACTTGGTTAACGATAGGAAAGAATTTCATCTTTTAAATGTTAGTAATCTCTGAGAACAGAAGACGACCAACGTTGTGTATATTACAGTCATTTTTGATTTGACAACATGTGAAGAGTCACAATGGGCTATTTAACCTCATTTATAACATTTCGAACAACTCATGTGTAGTATCATCCGAACTTCATTTGGTAGTGAAAACGATATTAGAAACAATGGCCTTTTGGAAGTAATTGGAAAATGAACTCTTATACAGTGACTAGAGGCCGTTTGAGAAACAAAAACCCCCGAAAGATGATTAATCTTAGTATAATTTGTCGGTTTTATTTCTTTGTTCAATTGTTTCACTTTTAGACGACTCTCTTAAGCAACTTGCAGTGTCTATTCTGAATCATACACAGCAGGAGGATCATGCTTTTCTAATAACACTTTGCCATTATACAAACTCTGTTGTTTCTACTGAGCTTGCTTGAGATAAAAAGGATTTTGATAACCCAAAGCCATTTTATGTTCGGTGTGGTAAAACGAGTCTGGCTTAGGTGAAAGCATGTGCATCGTTTGAATCGATTGACACCATTTAAAACCAAAGATATTATCTAATTCCATTATCTTATACTCAGTTCAGAATTGTTATCAAGAAGCTCGTCTTCGCGAATTTTAAAATCAGACTTCAACCTTTTCTTTTCTTCAAGAAGAGAAGAAACAATTGATTTTTCCTTTGAAAGCTGTTTATTTAAATTTGAAATTTCCTCATTCAAAGTCGTTATTTGTTTACCGAAACTTAAGTGAAGAGCATTTATCTTTTTAGTAAGACATTGGTCTTGATAAACAGACTTTTGATAACAACTTTCAAGTTTGTCATATTTTTCTTGACTAATTTCAAAGCACTTTTCTTGATTTTTATATCTAGCAAGCTCAGTGGTCAAATCAACATTTGTTTCATTCATTTTACGATTGACCGAGTTGACCTTTTCAACTTCAATTCCCAATTTATTATATAATGATTCAAAATAAGCACGTGTTTTCTCAACTGTCGCAGGATGTTGATCTATTGTTCCCCCATCTTGTTCCATACTAGAAACCTTAGAAATAATATTAGTATCATTCTGTTGTACTTGGTGTGGTTCAGAAGGTTTCGAGTACTAGTTATACTGCTCCTCTGAGTAAAAACATATTAAATATCTCTTTATCATAGGCAATTGTCAAGTTGTGTACCTCACTATCCGTCAGAGTCATAGACGGAGCTTTGTTAGTCGATACCTGAGCTCGATGCTTGCTAGCAATTTAAACCATCAAAATGTAGTTTGCATTGACTTCCTCAATCTCATCAAGATCCGCTGCAGCAGCCATCAGATTAAATTCTTCAGCTTGGAGTTGTATTCCTGCTTCTTCCTTTTGAGCAATCAGCAGTTGAGTCTAAAGATAAGCAACATCCCTCCTCCTTGGTCTGACTGTTATTCCATACAAATGACCCAATCCTCTACAGTTGTAACACCTTATCTGATTACCATCATTCCCAATTACATTACCCTCAGCCCGTGCTGCTACAACATTACCATTCCCATTTGGATTTTGATTAGCAATCCCTGGAACAACAATTAGCCTATTCTGATTTCCAACATTCTGAACACCCAGATTCGGAACTGCATTCTGAACAACCTAATTCTTGACATTCTGAACTGCATTATACCCATTTTGATTCTCAACATTCTGCCTAGCATACTGTCTAAACTGATTCCCACCATTGCCTCCAACCATCTGCATCTGCCTATCTTGACCTACATTCATACCCGGTTGAGCAATCTGCCTATTGTGAGGGTTTGATGAAATCCTCTGGTTGTTGTTGGTTGGTGTTGAGTAGTTTAGTTTGAATGACTTAGCCATTAGAACAAGTGCCATGTTCATTGTGGTTGTGGGATCTGTAATGTCTTTGGGATTTGGCATCAATTGTTGCATGTAGTTCTGGTTGAATGATGGTTGTGGGTTATAGTTGTTGTTGATGGGAAGTGGTTGTTGCATGTAGGTACTTGATGATGGTTGATCTTGGTGAAACACTGGATAATTGAAAGGATTGTTGGAATTTACCATGAGTGCCAAAGGATCATGTGTTTTTGCAAGTCGTTTAGCTCTTAGATCATCTACCTCATTTTGATTATACGATCAAAGAAAGCTATATAACTTGAGTGGTAATCATGCTGTATGCAATCCTTTGTTTGATGAACCCCATGGGTAACTTGTCCGACTCCATTCGGTTGTAAGTTGGTTTAGAATCTTGAGAGTAACTGGCAACATTATGGAAAGTGTTTGTTTCTCTTGAAATCATTCATTAACTTTTAGAAACGATGATAGTAAGACTCAATCGATTCCCCATCAATGGAAGTAAACCTTTCTCATTCATTAAACAACTTAGCCTTTTTCTCTTGAATTCCGATATCAGAACCTTTCATCATTTGTTAAACACGTAACCAGATTTCCTAAGCAGTGTTGCAAACAATCATATCAACATAGATGTCTTCAGGAAGACCGAGAAGAATAGTCTGAATGGCTTGATCATCGGCTTCAACCTATTTAAGCTCCTTCTCAGTGAGTTCATCGTCTGTCTGCTCATGAAAGGTTTCATTAACAGGAACTTCACGGTCTGCATCACCTGGTTCAGGAATCATTCGTCTGACATATGGACCATTCATAATGGAATTGTAGATTAACTTTCTATTTGGTCTACTCTTAGCATACCGGAGAAGACGTGATGACCATGGAACATAGTTCTCTTTGTTAATCATAGGAGGGCAGTTATTGAAACCGGCTGCATAAATGTCTTGTTGAGTAGACATTGCAAAAGTGATGTGAAATGATAAACAAGGATCTTTAGTGGATAAAGTGATTGTTGTTGTGGATTGAAACCAATTGACATTCACAGGATTTTACAAATCTTAGATTTAAGCCGAGAAAAGAATTGAATCTTTCACGGGATTTTACAAAATCAAGAAGAAACCGTGAAACAATGATTAATTGTTGTTGAAATTGTTGTTGTTATTGAAGTACTTGAGCTTTTGTTATTGATTTGTGAGCTTAAAGGGACTAACGGTGAAAATTTGGTTGAAAAAGGACTAACGGTGTAATTGTAGTTTCAACTAGAAGGGCTTATAATGCAACAAGGACTAATGGTGAAATTTTAGTTGAAAGAGAGGGACTGCATGTGACACTTTTTGAAACTTGATAATTAATAAAAAAACTTTCCCTCCATTTGACTTTCGTCTACGTTTAAAAAAAATAAGAAGTAACCGTTTTTGTTTTTAATCCCGCGGAGTCGAACGGTTATCGTCGGTAAAAATTAAATATACCACGTTGATCGAAAACGGATCACGATCGCAATGGTATAGGTTATAAGTCCCGTAGTATACCGTCACTCGAACTCGAAAAATCCGAAATGGCATAAAACGAGTATATGCAAAACTGTTGCGAGTTCGGTTCTCAAATAGAAACTGGTTGTTCGGTTCACCCTTGAAAACAAGTTGTTCGGTTCTCAAATGAAAATGGTTGTTCGGTTCACAAAGATAAACAAGTTGTTCGGTTCTCCTTGAAATGAGTTTTTCGATTCTCAAATGAAACCGGTTGTTCGGTTCTCAAATGAAAATGGTTGTTCGGTTCACAAAGATAAACAAGTTGTTCGGTTCTCCTTGAAATGAGTTGTTCAATTCTCAAATGAAGATGGTTATTCGGTTCCACACTAAGCCAACAAGTACTATCATCCTTTTCGTTTGTCTTGAGCACAACCAACAAAAACCGTCCTTTGAAGCTTAAAAAATGGATCTTGGTCGCTTTGTCTTCCAACCGTGAATACCAACAAAACGTATTTTTCTTGATACAGATCATGGACCACCAAAAAGGATAAGCCACCCAAAAATAAGCTTGTAAATAAGCTCGAGATAGAAGCTCCTAAACGTAAGCTTTTGACTCAAAAATAAGCTGCATAAGGAGGTTTTGGGTTGACACGTTTAGTGCGTTTAAGTAGTAACCCCACAAAAACTCAAAACAAGCTAGCTAGAAATAAGGTACGACCTAAACCATGGAAAGAAGGTATAAGACACACGAATAAGCTTAAGATAAGAAGACGAGTAGAGCTCAAATCTTGAAACCAAATAAGCTAAACCAACAAAGCAAACCGTGAGCTTATATTGTGAAATAAGCAACGATGTGATTTTGACCCACGAATCCAAAACGAAGATTTCAAACAGTAAAAGTAATCCAAATAGTTTGCTTGTTTTTTGTTACACGAAATGAGCCCAAAACAGTTTATGCAAGAAAAACGTTTAACAACCACAAAAAACAAAAAAATTACAACAAAAAAATGGCAAGAAAAACGTTTAGCTTGTTTGACCAAATAAGCTAAAAAATAAAAATGATGCCGAATGATTTGTAGCTTATTAGCCGAACCAATACGCTCGAATAAGATCACAACAACAAAGCCACTGAACCCAACCTAGACTCTTGATACCACATGTTAGATGATATCATTTCACCACCTTAAACACAAAAATAAGAAAAAAGATTTTAGAGAGAGAAAGAACTTAGAGAGAAATAAAGAGAAGAAAAAGATGGTTACTTGCACTTGAAAAGAAAATGAGAAGCAACACCCTCTCCATACTTGGAGAGGGCTTTATATAGTACATAGAGTGGACAAGCCTTGTGGGCTTTCTTATATGTCATTTGGGCCGGACCAAGCTAAGAATGGGCTTTAAGCCCGACAACTAGGCCCTATTAGCTTAAGTGAATTTCCCGTAAACTACGTTTTACTTATACAAGGCTCGGGAATAATAATGACCATCACTTTACTAAAAACACGGCTAAAAATTTGAGAATGCAACAAAATTGCTTAGTGGTTGCTAAATTAGCAACAAATATTTTTGTTCATTTGTAGAAATACCAACTAATTTTTTTGTTCCTAAAAAATTGCAATTTTGTTAACAATTTCTTTGCTAAAATTAGATGCTAAATGCATAATTTAACAACGATTTTTATTTGTTGCTAAAGACATTTTTTCTAGTAGTGTTGTGTGTGTAAATTTAATTTGGTATTAACCAATGCGCGAGTTTGGTGATGAGTGTTAGCCTCACTATTTTAGTGAAGCTGGCGTCTTACATGTGAATTGGACTAGCTATAGACACTGCGTATAACGTAGTGGTTATTATTGTATAAGTGGGATAGTTAGCTTTAGTAGAGGCTATAAATACTCCTCATGACTCTCCATGAGGGTCCCCCCGAATAAGGTGGTTTTGATTCATGTAACAAGTGGTATCACGAGCATCAGGTTGTGTTTTGTATTGTGTGTGTTTGTCTCGTGGTCAGCAGCTTTTAACAGCTTATTACAAATATTTTCGTGGGCTTATTTCTAAGAAAAAGCCACGAATAGTTTTGTGTGTGGTGTTGTTTAGATCTGATGTATACCAGCTTATCTTATGTTTGCTTGTGATGAGTTTTTTTGGTACCTTTATTTTCCAAAACTCACCAAAAACAGATCTGGTTCTCTTTTTTATAGCTTATTTTTGAACTTTTTATAAGCTTATTTGGGTGCTTAACAGATTATGTGACTTGTTGGGTTAGCTGGTTTGTGCTTATTTTGTCCTTATCCAAAGCTTATTTAAAGCTTAATGTTATCTGCTTATTACGTAGATTATGTTATGGATAAAACAGCTTTTCTTGAAGCTTATTTTTGGTCTGGTATGAAACGAAACTCAAATCCAAAAGTGTAGCTGTCAAGGATAGATTTTTTATTTTTTGCACAAAGACAAGAAAATAGTACAAGTAGCGGTTTGGTATTTACCATTGTGCCAGCGGTTTGGCCACAGCGGTTCTGCCATAGCGGTTTGGTGATATAGGTACCAGCGGTTTGTACACTTTCATGGATTACCGAAACAAACCGTTGCCCAATTTAAAACCTGACAACATTTTGGTGATAGCAACGGTTTATCAAAGTTTTGGAAGCGGTTCGACAACAACTTTTGGCAGCGGTTTGATAAGCACTTTTGGCAGCAGTTTGATAACCAATTGGACAACGGTTTGCCCAAACCGAGTCAACCCGGTCATTACCGAGTTGACCGGGTCAACTCAGCCGAGTCAACTCGGTTCTTACCGAGTTGACTGAGTCAGTCAACTGTGTCAATACCGAGTCTGGGTCAACAGAAATGTAGAAGAAGATAGAAGACAAACTCGACATCAAACCACCACTAACTAAACCGAAACCAGACCCAACAACATCAACAACATCACAGCCTCAACATCAATAACAAACAACCGAATAACATCTACAACCAACAACATCAGCCATCATCAAATCCAACCAAATCTACACCTATTCCTATTATTACATTTTTCTCACATTTAAATCCACTATCCTAATCTCTTAATCCCTTCGTCACAATCACATACTCCACTACATCTCCTCCATACCACATTAAGACTCGAAACAGACTATAAAAAACATAAACGATCTCATTTTTCCTTTTTTCGATTAGTGTTATTAAATGAAGATCTTACAAAGATTAAACACTCGAAAGGAATCATCATCGATCTGTGAAAAGAACTCTCTTTTTTCTTTAATTTTTGAAATTACAGAAAGATTTATAACAAACATGTTATAATCTTTCTATGATTCGTTGGAACACTCAAAACAAACAAAATTTAACCTACCCTACCTGAGACCCTTCAAAGGATCTTGAAGCCATGACAATCGATGAAGCCTTTGAAGACATATTTCAACGGGGTTCGCTTGTTTGAGGTTCAAAACTTGATCTAAGCAATAGATTTCATATGGTGAATTGAAGGGTTTGTTTGGTTGCGTATGTTCACTGGTATGAGATTGAGATCAAGGTGATTTAGTTATGGTTATTAAGTGATATGACAATGATGGTTGTTTTTTTAGCAAGAGATTTAGATGGAGGCATGGGATTTGGATGAGAAGGATTAGGTTAACTGTGTGAGAAATATTAGGGTATGGGATATTAATAGCTCAGTTATGCTTTTAGTGTTAAAACACAATGTTGGGCCAAGTACTATCTAATGGTGTTGGGCTGGCTAAATTAAAAGCGTAGGCTAAGTTTTTGATGATTTAGGCTGAATGGTGTGTATTGGATCCGTGTAATAATTAGATTTGGCCTAGTATTAGTAATATCCGAAAACTGGTCTTGTGGCTTCATGACTATTTAATTTTGGACTAATTTTTGGTGTTATTAGTTGGTGTTATTGGTTTAGTAGCGTTAATGGATTGCACTGGGTATTAAAACAATATTATGTCGGGTAATGTCTAAGTGAACGGGTTTTATTACTTGGACGGGCCGTTCTTATGGTATATTTGTTTGACTCGATATTCGTTAACCATCAAAAATCACGAACAACAACACAACAAACACAATACATTACACTAAAACGATCCTTATCAAAATTCACCTTCATTCATAATGGCTAGTATTGAATCTAATGACTACGGGGTTTTTGTCCGATGTTACTTATTTAGGATTGAAGTAGGATTTCACGGGGTGTACTTATTTCGTCTTTGATTTTCTCTACAACAAAGATGACTTGTTCGGGCATATACGGTTTGTGATGAAGACTTGATTTATCTAGTTATACCTGATGTAAAGAGTTACGTTGTAGTACTCACGGTTTATAGCTATCACTTTAAGGAGTTACATTATAGTACTCAATGTCTCACGTAGTTGAGGAGATTTCAAGAGGTGTTGTATCTTGGTATACTTTGAAGCGGGTATATGGTACTTAGAGATTTGCCTCTGCACCGTTCTTTGTCACACGGATAGTACACGATTAAGGCATAAGTGTGGGATTTTGCTTCATTCTCGGGTTCGTTTCATCGGGTTGTCTATATCAGTGGTCATCAGTATTAGACTACAGAATAAATAAGGGAATTTAGATCGGGTTGATCAAGAGAGATTTGTAAAGAGAGTACTGACATCTTCTCATAGACTATTTCTTATGCAATCACAGGTTATGAAGCTAAGTAAGTAGTTACAGTTGGCATAAGATGTACACATGTATAGGAGGATTCCTCAGTTAGTCATCATCCAGGAGGGAGAAATGTGTACATCCGGGACTTAGTTGACTTTGATGTTACCATTTCGACTACATAGAGGAACAAATTGCGTACACTCAGGACTTAATTGACTTTGGTGTAGCAATTCATTTCTGCACTTTCCTAGAGGGAGAAAAGTGCATTTTTGGGTCTTTAATTATTTTGGTGCTACGGTTTTGACTTCGGTAAAGGGATAAAGTATGTACTTCGGGACTGGAATGCTTCCTAAGTGAGTCGATGTTGATATCATTCCTTCTCTATAGATTTTCCAACATGAGAAAGGTCTTTGAGCCGAGCTGGAGGAGGTTGTATGACTCAAGACGAGTGCACTAATTCTTATCAGTCTCAGGGATGTCTGTTTGGGAAGGAGTTAAGAATAAGAGCCTACTAGTTAGGAGAGAGTAAAAACTCAACTAGATACTGCACAAGAAGTTCAGAGCATAATTTACATCAAATCCGAAGTATTCGGATGAGAGAATTTCAAGGATGACAAATGAGAAGCAGATTCAGAAGACTTCGACATGACCAAAAGTGCAAGAAAATGAAGCTTTCTCAAAACATGCAGCTTACTTAGAAACTTCGAGATGACCAGAAGCATATGAAGAAAGCTTTTAAAGACGTGTCTGGAAGGTATGAGCAGAAATCCAATCAAGACCGAGATCATCAGTAGAGAAAACTTCTAAGTCATTCTCAGCAGTATATTACAGTGTGTTCGTCTGCAAGCTAAAGAAATAAAGGTAGAGCATTCAAGTAGATCAAAGTTATTGAAGATAATTTCATGGAATGCTAGACTTCATTCTTATCATTTTACTTTATTTTTGCTTGTAGGAAGCATTGTAATCAATTCACGTG